>JALBCR010000863.1:310000-377890 GCA_030710515.1 Abscondita cerata | reverse complement strand
TCATTGTACTTCGCGATTTCAGTTATATTGTGGGACAACGCCCTATTCATACTTCGCGGGTTGTGCGCAACTGGATACAAAAAATAACTTGGAGCTGTTACCCTGGCCAGCAAAAAGCCCAGATTTTAACATTATCGAAAATGTTTGGGCTCGAATACTTGCTGTTATCCGAAGACAACAAGGGCCAAATTTTATACCAGTAAACCGTAATGCACTAATTGCAGCCATTGATACCGCATGGGAAACGATTAATATTAATTATATTGATACCTTGATAGCGTCAATGAGCAGACGCCTCCAAGAATGTATCAATAATAATGGAGGTCACACCCATTATTGATTTCTTATATTTATTTATATAGTAATACCTTTATTTAAAAAAAGTTTTCATTTAATTTTAAACTATAACTTGGTATCTTAATTATAATTATGTAATAAATTCTTGTCAAAAACTAAATATATACGTTGACAATAAGAATTGCCTTAGTTTTTATTTTCACTTTTTATATTAACTACAGAAAAATGAAACGTCATAAAATATACATTTTGTAAGGACTAAATATTATGAATAGAGAGTTTAATGATTTTTTTAATAACTTACAATAATTAGTAGGTTAGATTTATTTAAAAATAAGTAATAATCAGTCAACCCAAATAACCATGTTTAGTTTTTGATTTAATTTAAAAGTTATTGCTTGTAGACGTTTTTAAATCAAAATTATTTCTAATTTTATTTTGTAAACATTTCCTAAACAAAATTTTGATTCGATAATTAATCGAGCTATGGTGTTTAATTAGCGATACCTTCAAATATATTCTTTAAAGAAAAAATTAAGTAAGCAACGTAAATTACCTATTTTCTAAAACGTGCTTAGTGTAATGATTCATTCTACAGTCCTTCTATAAGATAACCCGTGCTGAGACTACCTGCTGTTGTAAATGATACCCGTAAGCCCGCTTCACAATGTGCAAACTTTTGTTTACAGAAATTGTGGTGTCCAAGTTTTAAATTTCATGAGTGTACATGTCGCACAGCTATACATCGTATTCGACGAAGGGTTCCTCTACCATAAAGCATTTTGGCAAAACGGTGCCAAGTTGTCGTCAACCTGAAAGACCTACATCCACTTTATGAGTAAAGAAGTACCACGAAAGAAGATGTACTCTATCCCACATCAACTTCAAGTATGGAAGTAGCAGAGCAGCAGACTCAGAAATTCTGCTGACATTCATTTTACAAAAACGACGAGATAAACGTCAAACAAGAACATTTTCTATCAAAAAAGCAGACTCGTCAACATATTTAAAGTGAAGTAAAAAAAAATAAGATCATGACCCTTTAAGCAGAAAGTAATGCGGACGTTTCTGATTAAGGATACGGCTGTGGAAATGTCGGAAACAACAGCTGTCGGAATTGTGGGTGAAGAAGTTCTTTTGATGGGTAAAGCTGATTGGCATAAGAATATTATTTTCATCAATCCTGGAAGTCGGAAAATAAGGGATTTCTTCTTTTCGTCCTAAAATCTTTAGCAACAAAGTTTATAGAACGTTGCACATCTTTACTGGATGCAACACAACATTATCATTGTCATTTTGTAAAGTTGTATCTAAAGTTGCCAGAAATCCAGAACCTTCCCTATCACTGCCAAAGTACAAAAAGCTCCTGAAACATCAACCATGAGGTATTGTAAGGTTCCAGCAAAAGAAATATTTTTTAATACCTACAGATGCAAGTCATTCTTGAAATCGGTGGCTACCCTCAAGCCTGATGCCGCTTTTATCTTCCTCATACAGAATGAGCAGTAAAACAGAATTCCCTCCAAACATTCCACCAAGTTCAACTGTGGCTGGGGAATGACCTGCCTCCTCAGATATATGAGTGGAAGATTGAGGACCATCTGGTTCCAGTCCACGTGTCCAGAAAAGAATTTTCTGGTAATGCACAAAAAACTGTGTCAACGCAAAAATCAAGGCTCAAATGTTCCCTAGCATGCCAAAATTGATAGGACAACGCCTGAATGAAAAAAAAAAAAAAAAAAAAAAAAAAAAATAGAAAAAATATGAAAAAAAAAAAAAAAAAAAACGTGACAAAAAAAAGACTACACTCCTATAGCAAATTTTAGAAAAAAGATGAAAGAAAAAGGCTAGGATGAAGGTCTTCCCACACCAAGAAAAGCAAGAAATTGACTCCAATGATACCTACTGTGTATTGTTTAATATCAAAAAAAAATAATTCACTTTTATTTCAATAAATTTGTTTCATTCAAGTGTTATTATTCTAAAATAAATATCTGTGCTATTTAGACGTCCAGTACCCACTATGTTTATGCATGTTTGGATCAAACAATAAGTTCTGAAATGGTGAGAAATGAAAGATTCATTAGTTGCGATTATCGCATAACTTTAGATTTACGCTGAACATTGTTTTAACATTTGAAGGAAAATAGATAAAACAGTGAAGTATATCCGGCATTTAATTTCTGTGTACATCGTTGAAGAGTTATCTGGTCAAAAAATGTAAAAATGTGAGGCAAAAGTAAAATATTGTATTCCAAACGTTTCCCTCTATACTTTTTCTTTGCTTGGACTATTGAGTATTCCCAAATAATTTGCATTGTGCGTCAGAATTTTTTAGACAAAAAGCTAATTCGACTAGGTCAGCTTTTTGGTTTTCCGAGCTAGAATTTCGCATTTTCTATAATCAAAGACTACTTGTACAACTTTAATAATTTTTTTTTAAATGCCGAAAGTTGGATTGAATTTTGGGCATTATCAGTATTACATCAGAAAAGAGTTTTAGAAATACGAATTCAAAATTTTTAAAGATTTTTTTTGTACGTATAAATTTCAAATAAATTCTAATTCAGCTATATTAAACTTTTATTTAAACAATTTTTTTATGCAAAAAACAATTACCGAGATACATTTATTTAGCAATATCATAAGTTGTGTTGGTTAAACAAAAATACTCGTATATTTGCTTTACATTTTCGATATCTTTGCAATGTGGAGTCCTGTGACAAATAATTCAAGATCATGATTGACTGTATGTAATGTTTTTGTTACAACCATACTTATTGCTTATTCCTGGAACAAAATTTGATATAAAAAATTTGCTGGAACGTCTTGCTGAGTTATTTAATTTTAATTTATTTACTTTTGAAAAATGTAATTTAAATTTCTTTAATTGTTTGATTAAAAAAATTAAATCACGGTTTTCCATTAGAATTGCATACATATTAGTCCAAGCATAAAACATAAAAGTTTCTTACATTTTTAAACAAATTTTGTGTTTTAGTACTGTCGGCGAATATTTGATATATTTAATTGTATTTTTTTAACTTGTTTCTATCAAAAAATTCCATTAAATGCTTCGGGCTTTCTTTCTAAATTAACATTAAATATTAAGAAATGTGGAAAATACAAAAAATATATACCGTGTCTTGCATGGCGACCTGAACTTATAGGAAATTCCTTGTAAAAATTTAACCATGACTAATAAACTTCCCATTTTAATTTAGATAAACATTTGTAGGAAACATTTATAATCTGAACAAATCTGAATACTACTGCAATTTGAAAAATCATTTTCACAGCCCTTCAATATACAGCAATTAACTATGAATTACTTGCATTATATCTAAGTACAATTTCTAAATATCGTGTAATTTTGTCTAGCCTTGTTACATGACGAACATTCATCAACGCCCTGCATTCGTTTTTACAAAAATGAAGAACTGTCACTAATCTGAATAAAATAATTATGTAAATAATAAGCATGCTTCCCAACGCTTATTTTCTGCCCTTGTGGTACAATATAATTTAGTACAATTTTGAACTATCGTGTAATTTTATTCAGCCTTATTACTTTGTGTACATTCATCAAAGAATCGATCAATGAACATTCAAAATTGAGTAAAATAATTATGTTACGAATACAGATAGTGCCTATTATTGTTAGAATGTAACTTTCCTTTCAAATTCATGAGAATAAACTTATCAAGAAGTTAAAGTTCCAAATGCCACGAACAAAAAATATGTATAATTTGGTTTAATCTATTTTTCAGGTTGTGTGCAATGCAAATTTTAGTAACGCAATCATGCACATAACAACTTAATTCAGAAACCAAAAGGTCAAAGTTGTATTAATTATTGGGTTCTTTTTCGTAGGTACTTATACAATAATAATTTTCAGTTCAAATAATGAAAGTTTTGAAACTGTTTCTATTGTTTGGAAATAGAGTAACCACATTGCAGAACTAATAGATTATAGTCCGAACCAATAAACTTCTACAATAAACAACCAACGATATGAATTTGGATAAAATATAATTACAACCGATTCTTAGCGTTCTTCAAACCGGACGCGCATGTAATATAAATTTTCGAACGTATAACCGAACATAAATTTCAATCGTGATGTTAAAAACATTTAATTAGTAACATTTTATATTCCATTCTCATATTTTTAATCTCACGTAACAAGACGTGTGATTCAAAATAAACATGATGGTTTTTATATTGGATAGTATGTCTTCATCAAAAGATCTTTTATAATCATATTATACACTAAACTATATATTTATAACTACAAAAATTTGGCACCTAATTTTTATGGCGTGCTATATATTAGCTTTTAGTTGTGCTAAATAAAAAATGTCAATTTCTTGTAGTATATTTCTTTACGAAAATAAATAAAGTATACTACGTTAAAACATTATAAAAATAGTAATACTAAGTGGTAACTAATAATATTTAATTAATTAGCAATAAATAACTATTAATTAAACGTCTACAATATCAAAGACTTTTGTTCAAAAATAATAACTGCGTCCGTCCAAATTCGCAGTATTATAAATGTATGCCGTGAAATTAAGTCAAAAACCTTTAGAGTTGTTGATAATTAACATTAAACTTCCTTTCACGAATGTGTAAGATGATGTTTGTTTTAAAAGCATTCTCGATGATTGCTGCAGTACGCATTTGAGCTTTTTTTAAAGCTAAAGTTAGAAATTATTTTTTTAACTATACACTTAAGATGAGTTTTTTTTAAATATAATTTCAGGCAAACGACATAATTTTCTCTTTAGATACGTCTCATTGATTATATTATTACGTTTGCCAAGTTTCATTGTAGTCATATTGGTTTTTAAACTTTGTTTAACGAAATGCGGCAAAATAAATAAATATGTCAAAAATTGTAATGCTATATTTTTAATGTAAAAGAATTGTACGCTGAATTTTGTTGGTTTGAATTTGTTAGGTTTTTTTGCTAAATATTTGGAATTATATTTTTATTATTAATTGAGTAAAAACAAGTTAATTTAAATCAAACGCTTAATTATGTATTAAAAAAATTAATATATTGATATTTAAAGTTTGCGACAGTAAGTGTAAGGTATATAAAACAACATTTAAAAACTATTTATTAAATAAAACGTGTACTCGCACATGTGTGTTAATTAATTTATTATACATTTGCATTAGAAAGTGATGTTTAACATATTTATTAATTTTTATTTCAATGCAAGGTTTTACACTTCATTCTTTAAATTAACTTTATAAGGATTTGTAAATGTATATATATATAATTTTTTTTTTTAGTTTACTATAGTTGCCGCGGCCAACGCGTGGAATAATGAAGCGACGTGTTTTAGTATGAAGCTTTTAATGTGCACCGTAAAAATTTGCAGCTTTCAGAACCTATTTTTAAAACATAACGATTTACATTTCTTACGTATCATGTGAATAGCGCCTAACTACTTTAAGAAATTGTCGCAAATTAAATAAATTATTTATTACTTTTTAAATATTTTCTCCGTTATTTTACATATCAATCATACCAATGCCAGGTGGTAAATCATTGGACGCACCAAAAAAAAAAACGCAACGGAAATTTTCTACTTAGATCAAAACCTATTAGAAAGTATACGTAAAATAATAAAATTGTTTTTAAAATTTTATCAGTATATTAACGTACTTGTAAACAATTTTTTTTGTGCTTAATATAATTAGTCTTACAAAGTAGTTGTTTAAATAGAGCTTTATTAAAAATAAAAATTAGTGCATTTTCGTTTTTGTTTTATTTTGAAATATACGTATAAAATATTCAATAATTTTGTAGTAACTTTTTAAAACTTAAAAATTAAAACTGTTTTCTTCTAGGTAGAGGTCGAGTAACAAAACTACCGGTTTTATGGCTACATAAATCCCGACGTTTTGTTTTGTCACTCGACTTCCACCAGGAAAAATCACACCTTTTAATTTTTATTATTTAATAGGGGGTGAGGGACGAGTCTTAACTAAAATTTAAAGCTACTGTAAATCCTACTATATTTCCATTTTTATAAAAATAAACAACTTTTTCAATATTTACACAAGATTGTTTTGTTAATTATTATCTAAGTTCAACACTTATATAGTATTTTTGCATCTGAGAGAAATTATATTATAATCTTAGAACAAATATTTATTGTGGTAAAGAATAATCATTGTTTTAATGCGTATTGTCCTTTTATATTATATTGCTACATGTACCATCAACAATAGATATTTATAAGAATTGTTGCCAACCATATTGGTAAAAATTTTACACAATAGGTTTTTTCTCAATATCAATAGTAAATCTAGATGTATCCACAAAGTTTGTGAAATAAACTGTAATACAGTTATTTGAGACTTTTAGTACAAATTTACATTAACTGAATACAAATTATCATTTAAAGCTGTGTATTTTTTGTTTTGTTTAATAATATGTGTTCAGCAATATATTAAAATGGAAATAAAGAAAATAATATGTTTCTTCTTTAAGTACAAGTTAATTTGACAATGTCTGAATCACGCACAGTTTATGCGTCTTCTGCATACTGTGATGAATAGTCATTAAAATATGACGGTGACGGTGAATAATAGATAATAATTAGTTATTTATTGGCTGATTAATTGATTGTATCAAAAATTTGTTGTTCCTGACATAATGAACAGATAGAATTCAAAGTATAAATTGGAAATAAAATTTATAGAATACCGTATACAGTTCGTGCTCAAAAGTTGCACACAGTAGCCTCTTAGTGATCTTATGACAAGCCTCCAAAAGACAAAACAATTGTACGCAGGTGCTGATCATAAATCTGCAATTTTCACTGCCAAGAATTGGATATGTTGAGTTAATTGAAAAAGCTTCTAAAATATCAACTTACAAATTTTCAATGTGTGGATTTATATATGGCTATGAAGGGCAGTGCAAAGAGAGTAATTTGTAAGAAGTCGGCTGGTTAAAATCCATTTTATGATTTCAGCAAAAAATCAAATCGTGTAAAATGTGATAAAAAGGTTTTTTGCAGTGCAATAAAGAAAAAATTTCACTTTTAAGATATTCTATTATATGAATGGCAATTATTGATAACGAACACTAAAAGTATCTGCTTGTTGCTGCTGATGTTAGCTTAGCTATTGAAACACGTTATATCTACAGTTTTTTGATTTGATACCTAAAAGAAGTATTAAAAATCTTTTGGTAAGTAGATAGATTGATGTCGTTTTGTTACATGTACAAACCAACGATGGTTTTGTTGTTTCTCTGCCATAAGATCTAATATTCCGTTTCAAAGTTGCGAACAAAAGTTGGCATTAATACTCAGTAACATTGCATGAGATTATGTTGATTATTTGCCAATTACAGCAAAATAATACATAATATTTAGTAAACAATTCATGTAGCACTTAATCAGCTCATTTGGAATTTGACAAAGATATATTGTTGATATCAGACTGTAACAGTTTAGAAACAGCACATTTGCGAGTGCGAGTAAAGTTTACAGCCGAAACGAAAAAGATGATTCTTTTTGACTTTAATTTTTAAATAAATTAATAAAATAAAACATTAATTAATTAATAAAATAAAATAACTAAATAATACATAAAATGTAGATTTACATTAAAATGAAATAAAGATGACTGCGTTAATATAAATCCCAAAACCAAAGAAACTCTAATTTTCATTAGTTACAAAAAAAACAAAATGTTTATGATACAAAATTATTGTACCTCCATTCGACAAAATACATTGCATTAAGTACTCAGAATCTACCCATTTGCTGACTTCTACCTGTAAAACTATTACTATAATGGTTTTTTAATCATTGATTCAGTTAAATTTTGGGTTTACTGTTATAGTGATATTGTTGTCACAATTGTCTCCTTGAAGATTAACTGAAAGTTAACCTTAATCAGAGATTGAAAAACAGCTTGTTACTGTATTTATTATCTGATTTTTTGTCGACTTTCTCTAGTTAAATTTGAGTATTATTGAATAAATTGTCAACGACCAAAAGTCAAGTTTGGATTGGATTTTGAAATCGAAGCTTTATTAAAAGATGATGAATAATCAATACTATTAATCACAACCACACTTCGAGAACAACACTAAATGTATTTTGTGTATTAGAAGTGACAAAAACTAGGTGTAAGTGTGCAATGTCTTGTAGAAAAAATTTAATGGGATATAAAAATATAAAGTGCGGAGGTTTTTTGTTAGAGTAACTTACAGATGGGATAAAATTTATTTTTAATAATGGGAAATATGAGATTATATTTTATTATAATTTGGAAAATGTTGAAAGGTGGGGTTACTTGCAAAAGTAGGTGTGGCGAGCTACCTGAATGACATGATGCAGGTAGAGAGGGTAGCCTTATTAGGTGCCCTCGATCTTGGTCATTGGGATGCCAACTAGCTTGAGCGTCCGGGGAAGCCACCACTTATTTCAGGTGAGACAACTAGTTGTCGAATAGTGCATTAATTTATATAATTACTGTATGGAATAATGGTTCTAGTTAACCAAGTGATGACAAAGATAGGGGGTGGAGTCTCCCGGTGATTATAAAAATTATTTTTTGTTTATCAGATGAGTAAGTGATTTTATTTGCAAATCTCCTGCTATCGTGTCTGTTGTTGGAGTGAACCGCTTCGTGAAAATTTACGGACTTTTGGTGAGACAAATAGCCCTCAGTAATTTACATATTTTACAGTACACCTATCAGCTTTATCCCAACGACGGGAAATTCATTTAGCAGCAACACGCTTGTAAGGTTTAACAAATAGAAATGTTTTAATGCATGATAATGGCAAGGCTGTTCAATCGTTATTGTTAATTGTAAGTAAGTAAGTAACTTAAGTCAAGTTTAAAAATCTTCCATTTCGAATGTGTTACGACAACACGAAATAGCACCACCACAACGTGTATGTTCAAAATTCTTTACATCTAGTCCGTAACATGAATATTTTTAAATATGTATTCATGCTGGTTACCATAGCATCCACTCATATGCCTACCGTCCTTACTGCCTAACATGAAGGTTAAAGTTGGTATGTTGGGCTACATAGACTAGACCACAGAATAATAAATATATTCACTGCCTTTATTATTCTATTATACTAACTGAATGTGAAAGGATTAAGGTTTTACTTTTTGTATACAAAAGATACTTGATAATGTGTGTCGGGGCAGAATTATGTATTGCATTATGATTTTTTGAGTGACACCTAGAAGTAGTTGCACCTTGTAATGAAGTAGGAAGAAATGTTACAAAACACTCTATTATTTTTAATTTTTAGTTAGATTACAAAGGGTTCCAGATAAGAACAATCACAAAAAAAGCTAAGCCATCAATTTGATATTTTCATATCAATGGTGATCAAATTTCTAAAATTTTGGAAAATCAGGGAACATCACGTCAAAAAGAAGAAATCTGACAACCGCATACACTTCTATCGGACGAGATTAGGGCAAGAGTGGCGACTTGTGAAGAAGTCAGTATTTCTGAACACAACATAAAGGCGCGTGTACAAAAGATATTAGTACACCTCATGTTTTTTTTAAATCGAAAATAAAATATGGATTTGTCATCGTAATTAACAATTATAGATAGAAAATTGAAACAATAACTCAAGGAAGAGTATAAGAAACTTTTTAGTCGATAATCGGCCTATTTATCGACTCATCGCTTAGATCAAGGCGTCAAATTCGTCATATTATATATTATGTTAAAATAATCATTATTTAATAAAAAATTTCTGAAATGAATAGTTTACTCAAATTTTGTGGCTGTTCCTCTTCATTCATCATAACATAGTCCGTCGCTTTCTCAGTCATTGTAGTTACATTATTACTGCATTTTTTAAGTGCTTTCCAAAATAAGTCAAATAATTTGATGGGTTGGGGAAATATAAAATTGAAAGGTAGAAAATTTAGCTATGGAGCTATTTCGTTACATTCCGATCATTTTTCTAGAGAGTGTTTAAGTGAATCATAATTTTATGGTTATTCAATTTAAGTTAGGTATTATTAAGAAAAATTTAAATTAACAGAATTCAACCAATACAACGCAACTAATCTCAAATTCAATAAAATGATCCATAGGTCCATGTGTTCAAGTGTCGTTGTATCTGTATTGTTATATTATGTCTCCCTTACAAAAAGGATTAAAAAAACATAAATGATTTGCAAGCGTCATATTTATCATTTAACATAAATAAAACTAAATCACATGTGAATTCACCAAAGAAAACCTTAATCAAATCATTAATTCTTCAAATCAGTATTTTTGGAACAGCAATTCATCAAATAAAACATTTTGTTCCTTATTTTGTTCTTTTACAGAAACGACAACTAGTTAGTAATTGATTTTATAATAATAAAGTCAAACTTTTTGAGTGTATTATTGAGGAAAATTTAAATAGGATAAACTTGAAATTAGTGCAGTTCTTTGATAAACTCATTAACTTATTAATGCACTTACTTTTTTTATTTTGGTAAAGTTAGCAAACAGAAACATCTACAAGCTAGTCACTATTCACTATCAATGAAATAGATTACTGCAAAATCTTAAAAAATTGGTGTTCCAAAAATTATTTAATCGAAATATTTCGAAACAATTTTTTGGGCCGGAAATAATAATTTTTGAAATATGAACCCCAAAAAGGTACCCACATTATGAAAAGTTTTGGTAAATATTGTCACTACTTTGAGAACAAATCAGTTTGAATTACTATAGTAACGAGTGTTCAAATGAAAAACTGGACTGATCATACCGTATAATTAATTAATTTAATTATTTTTACACAAAGTACAGCAAAATAAAGCGAGGTGGTGTGAGACAAATATAACCTAAAAATTGACAGAAATGAATGATACCCTGAATTCTAACCTAAACTTTGTATAAACTGACTACTTTGTTAAAAAATAGTTTTGAATGTTTTTATTGGCTAAATCTTTAACAGTGCTGTAAAACTGGTGTTGAATTAAAAAATATTGTTTTTAATTTGTTCTTCTGATAATTTGGTTTCTTTTCATATCTAAATAAGCCACAAAGTCATTGAAAACACTAAGGTTGTGTTATTTTCTTTACTTTAAAAAATTTAAGGCGACATTTGGATGTTGTTATACTTCACTTTATTTTAAGTGGCAATGTTCGATAAACTTATGCGATAAAGAGAAGGATAACACTAGAGTGTAGTGTAAGTAGTGGATCAACGGTTTGTAGATTATCCAAAGAAGCAAAACAAACAATGATTTGTTAAAATTGGGTGTAGCTACACGTTTGCATGTAAACACACCATCGGTAAAAATTATTGCCGTAACTCTAACTTCTGAACCAACGCCGATAACCCTCCCGATTTTTAATAAAATTAAGCATGTTCGAATTACAATCTTTCTGCATTTGGTGTTTGTTTTCCGTTTTCATAAAGAAAACAATAAAAATGGTTGTGTTTAGTAGAGCACAATTTACATGTAAGTTATGTAATTACAATACCAATTAGAACCCAATCACTGATCAGCTTAAAGTCATTATTAATTCGTTATTTTTTCTAAAGAGAAAGAACAGCACGTTTGTAAAAATAAACAAAAATTATGTAAACTGACGGGTGTAAGAATAATGTTGAAATGTGACAAATGCAAAGGAAGGGGGAAGATATGAAATTGAAAAGGTAGAAAATTTATCTATTTTTCTAGAGAGTGTTTACGTAAATCAATCTTATAAGTAAAGTTTAGCGTGGTCCCTCATTACCTTCCTTGAAAAGTACGGCAATTAGCGATTTTACCAGCATCAAACCATTACTGAACTTCCGATGTTGATTTAACGTGACTAACGTAAATAATTTTAATACAGTGTGGCTACTATAAAAAGATTACGCATTAACAATGATAATGTTCTAATCCACTTCATGGTCTTATTCATCATTGCATTATTTATTATTTTGATTCTTCTTTACGTTTATAATTAAATTTTTATATTTCTTCTAATTCAATTTTTGTATATTAAATCTGCTGGCGGACATAAAATGAATTCTGATTCATTCGTAATTTTGGTAATGTAATAATTAATAACTTTTACGAATAAAACTGATCCAAAAAAATTGTATAATACTTGTGAGACATTCTTTTTAAAACACCATTTACAGGACGTCCTGTATAATTAAATAAATCATAATATGTTCTCAATTATCAAAAAAAGTACTGGTTAGACACACGTCCCCAAAATACTTAAAACCGTTTTAAATATAATAGGTACCTAAATCGAATTAAAAATAAAGTAAGAAAATATTGATTAATGAATTAAAATCTCCTGATTAATGTTGAACAACGTAATTTTTTTCCATGACAATTCTGTTTGATGCACTGTGTTATTTGCTAATGTTCCCTTT
This sequence comes from Abscondita cerata, assembly GCA_030710515.1. Lineage (NCBI taxonomy): Eukaryota > Metazoa > Arthropoda > Insecta > Coleoptera > Lampyridae > Abscondita > Abscondita cerata. The sequence goes on along the minus strand of JALBCR010000863.1, from coordinate 365,187 downwards.
ATTATATGTTCGCCTGTACGGACTAAATAGTAATCAACGTAATTACAGGGTCAAATAATTTTTTGAATCTTTTCGTAGTACGTTAGTAAACTACAATTTTTTTTAAATTAAAACACGTCCACAACAAAAGCTTAACGCCAGTAAATAAAAAAAAAATATGATAATTAATGAATAAACCCAATCGATTAGTGATATAAACCTAAAATTTATCAGTAAATAAATTTGTTTCTCTTGTAGTTACATATCGAAAGATATTGTATAACATGATGCATTATGAGAACTACATCGACGATAAGTCATATGCATTAAGGTACACCTACACTAACACGTCTTAGTCAAGATGATTTTAAACTCTTCGTCGGCAAAAGGTACGGAGGCTGATCCCTCCTGCAGCGGCGTCATTGCATCATAATTTATAGTGTCCGCTTAGTATTTATACATTTGCTACAACTGCTATCATAATTCATTGCTTTAGCAGGTGAATTAGTTAGAAATAGGTCAGAAAAATGCGAAATATTCATTTTTAAATATTTTACATTTAAAATTATTAATATTAATAACTGGCGCATAAAAAATAAATTATTAACTGTATCTTACAAAGTGTGGAACTAAATATAAAAAAATCTTTATGTACTAGTTCATGGGTTTAACTGTCATTTTTAATGCGCCTTTTTAAGTAACAACGTCTGACACATTCTCTCCATGTTTTCCTTTCTGGGATCACATCAGACGCTGTCGCGACTCATCCGCAATATGGTTCTCAAATATCTGACGCTGATTGGCATTTTGATTTTTTCATCTGCGTACAAACGTTAACTAATCACTTAAAAGTTATTTATTTGAGAAACTCCATCTAAGTGTAAATCTAGTAGTGTGTAAAGCAATTATGATAGCAATTAGTAGTAGTTTACGACTACAAGATGCTCATAATTATTTATTGGTAGTGTTGTCCTTTATAACTTATTTAATTAGTAACTAAGCTTAAATAACTTCATCGCGATAATAATTTTCTCCTCTATTTACGTCAAGCGAGAGACTCTATGCAGAAATAAACGAGCGTGCATTATTTATTATAGCAAATACGCTCATAAATAATCTTAAAGGTAAAGTAAAAGATTGATGTCACTTTTAAAAGAACGTTTAACATACTTTACGACTATTAGAAAAAGGGTACATCCTTGCAGTTTACGATTTTGCAAGTTTAAAACACAATAGTTTTAGCAAATTTACTTATCCCTTTAAAACTTTGCCTTGAGAGTTTCGTATAGAAGAAGAAAGTTAGGTAAAATTTTGAGCTTTGACAAATATCACATACAATTTCGAATGTCAGATATCCTTAACATTAATTTATATGCGCTTGTCTCACAATTAGAAATTGATTAATTTTTCTGTTTAGTAAAAGTATTTACAAAAAGGATACAAGTTAAAGCCTTAAAACAAGCTTCTCCGCAAACACAGGTATTAGAAAATGCTTTTTATAAGCTACTTTTCAAGCGACTGTATAGTATAAGCTGCCTATCCTATCCAGTTATTTATAATCTGGAATATTTAACTACAACTGTTTGTAATTTACGAGGTCACAACAAGATTTATAGTACTGGATTCTTATACGTTTCGGATTAAAGCCGTCTTGAATTTTTAAATATTCGAACAACAGGTATGTTTAAGATAAATTGCCATTAACATTTACTAACATCTGCAAATCTTTGAAAAAATTCGGTTTAAAATATTCAGGTAATTTTTATAAATAAATGTTACCTGTCAAATCGGAAGTTCTGTGTCACTTTTACTTTGTTTGTGACACCTAGTTCTAAAAGTACCTATTCGAAAATCACCTGCTTAAAATTTCATTTAATTAGTTTTGTAAAAATACAAAATTAAAAAATTCGAATCATACAAGTATGATATTTACATATTCATTATTTTTGTTAGCTTTTACTTAAAATTACACATCATCTAGGTAAGCAACTAATCATGTAAATAACATTTAATTAAAATCCATTTTTTTTAAATATTAGGACGAATTAAAACCTGTTAGTTGACTATCATATTTTGTAAACTTCCAACATAATTACATTGATTGTTTAATTTACTTAAATTGAGTTCTTTAGATAAATAGTTTTTTAAAACATTTTTGGTGAATGTCATGATTATCACATGTAAGATATCTTTATTTAAATTGAAACGAGTGCATCCGGATGGATCTCTTAGGTCATCTTAATCTATAGAATATCACTTTCGGAATTATTTTTAAATGACGCATTTAGAAACTTAAACGAAAAGAAATGTTCGACAAGCACATGATTTCTATTAGTTTTGATGCAATTTATTTCAATGCATTTTTTTAGTTGAAACGACAATTGATCTTTTAATCTCATCTATACCTATTATATGACGTCATGTTTTACATGCAACGTGTAGTTTAAATCGAAATTCAATAATTAACTTGTAACTAATTTAATGTAGTTTAGTATGTAGATATCTAGCTATTGCATCCACCATTATAAGCAGATCCATTAAAAATTAACTCAAAATTTTAATTATAGTTTAAGATTTAATTTAATCTTTCAAAACTCGATTTTTAATAAAATTGTTATTTGTTCCATCAATTGCAATCAAATTTTATAAAAAATCAGAAAAGTTCTTATTAGATCCTTATAAAGCTTCAGCGTTCCGGAAACATTCATGCAATTCAAAATGCAAAGAAAAATGTTGATTGTATTTAGAAGTAGCTCATAACTAGAAATGTAGGTAATTATTAGATAATCAAAATTTTGTGTTATTTTGGATTAAAACAAACAAGTAAGCTTACAAAATTTGTACAAATTTTAGCGCATAAAGAATTAGTTAAAGTTTATGAAATTAATGGGTACTTACTATTAGGCGCATTTTACATCTATCATTGTTCAAACTAATCGTCAAATTCTTGCTTCGGTGAAATTTATTTGATCAAATAAGTTTGACAATTTCACATTTGTCAAATTAATTTGATGAGTGTTGGTTCTGCCTGGTTTTCTTTAATTCGTCATTGCTTTTCTTGTTTATTCGTTCGTTTGTCTAGAATATACTGTATGTCTTATACAGGGTGATTTATAACTATTAGGCCATAGGCTAAGGGCGGGTTATTTAAACCAAAATATGACCATAAAACACAATATCCTTTAATAAAATATTGCTGTGGAAAAGATACAAGGCGTTAGATAAAAATTTTTTTCTTCATTTTTTGTTAACAATTTCACTGACAGTCCAAAATGTACTCTTAATAAATGAAGTAATATTTAAAATCCTCTTCTGACACTACGAATTCTTCAACTGCGTTTTTCTCGGAAACAGATGAAATTATCGTTTTTAAACAGAAGTACCAATATAGTGTAGAAATGATGTTTTACGTCATATTCTTTAATCAAAATCACTAAAAAGTTTTTCTCAAAAAAAAGTTACCAATCGATTTCATCATCAGGAATCATTCATGACGCCCCTACAACAAATTGTAAAATAGTACATAAAATAATGTTCTTGGTCTAAAGTTATCCTCTCTTCCGATTTTGATAAGAATTGATAAATTTACAGTGAAATTATTAACAAAAAATGAAGAAAAAATTATAATTTAACGCTCTGTATCTTTTCAACAGCAATATTTTATTAAGGAATGTTGGGTCCTATGACCATATTTTAGCCTAAATAACCCGCTCTTAGCCTATGCCCCAATAGTTAATTTCGTGACCCACACGGTTTATAATCTACTACTAGCCTTGATAAAGCCCTTACAAGTATGGGTTAAACGTCAGCCTTTGATGTAATTTTAGACCAATATTTTTTAAATCTACACTCCACCTAGAAGGAAAACACCAATGTTTGAGAGGTGTGAGACGGCCTTTAAAAGAGTGAATTCAATTTAAACATTGATATAATTTGTTTTGGAGAATAGTATTGTTTAAAAAAACGCGTCCATCGTAAACAAAACTGCTGAAAATTGTTAAAAAAGCTAATTTTTAAATTTTTAAACATCATGAAGGCAAAGTTAATTGAATCGGTGTAAAACTTTTTTTAACACTCTCTTTTTTAAGACCTTACTTTCAAGCATGACCAACCGCCTACACTTAATCCATTATAAACGGTAGTTACGGGATAATTATGTTGAAAGTTGATTCTTAGGTTTCTTTACAACACTGACAGAGGTTGGATTATGCTTAGGGCACACAACAGGACCATAAAATAAGAAAATATTATTTCCTGAAATTGCTCTTATTTTTGCAAAACGTATATTAGTTCCATTAGTAACTAGAAAAACAAATCTTTCAATACAAAATTGATATTTTAGGCGGATTCAAAAATTCATTTGATTTATGTACTATACTATACTATACATCAAAACGTCAAAGTTAATTCGTTCTCCATTTTTAATCATTCAATTTGGGCTGAACGTAGATATCATTTGCCTTCAACGTCCTCTTATCGTAGTGGTTCAATCACTCTACTAATAATAACAACAGTAGTGGTCAAAACTATACACTTTGCTTTCATTGTCATCTGCCTGATATTCTGATAGCTATAGTAACTAAGGAAGCAAATGTAATAAAAATAGGTCGTCGACCATGATGTCAAAATTTGATTTTGGCTACAAACTTGACCACAACCTCAAACGACGCTCATATTATAAATAAGCAAGTCTTGACTAACAGTCTTGACAATAACGTCCAACCTTTCAAGAATGTCAAACTTGACAATAACGTCAAATTCCAAATATGACCAAAACACCCTTAATCACAAGCACCGCCATAAAGGAAGACGAAACGTCAAACGTGATCTGATCGATTTTAAAATTTGATTTTCAAAATCAGATTTTTAAGTGGAGTTTTAAGATCTAATTAAAATTAAATTAAAACCATTTCTTAAAATGAAATTGTAATTACTTCAAAGTGCAGAAATTTTTTAGTTTACATTTTTTTCTAGTGAATTTTCCGATTTTAACTTTTTTTAATTTATATTTTTCTTATTCGGGGTGCACCATGTTTTATCGGTTTATCAAGAATGTCTCAAGGATATCCCTTTTCATAAACCCTACAGTAATGAAGAGTTTTTTGAACAAATTTACAATTGCCAATCATTTGGTCAATATAGGACAAAAACATTGTTTAGAAAATGCCGAATATATATTTATTAGTCTATAGAGCACTTTCTTTTAGGCTAAAATTTAGAACAGGCTTGCAAACATTTGAAGAAGTTCTTCAATGTTTGGGGTTTGGGTTCGGCGATAATAACACGTGAAAAACATAAGAAGAAAGAAACTTGAAGCATGTCGGCTGTAATTACAATAAAACCTAAAGGTCAACAAAGTGCAAAAAAAATGTAGAAATACATTAGCAAGCAGAATCAGAAACTGCTACTACCTTAAAAAGAACGTGTCCTTCGAACGAATAAGAAAAGGTCAAACCGACGAAGAAGAAGGAAAGATTATAAAAAAAGTACCAACTTTTGTTAGTAGGAAAGTTTTTTCATGGTGCACCTTAAAAGCAAATTAACATCAAGGAAGTTTGGAAAACGTTTACTTAGACACATCGCATTTTTGACAGTAATTTTTGGAATATTTACCATACAAATATGTGTATTTATTAAAGCTTAGTTGAGAAGTATTCTTGAATGCAAGTAAATAGGAGTCAAGTTAGAATTTCAAGGGAGGGATTATTCCTTGTTGTCGCTTGTAGCACGTTGCTTTCAAGCTATTAAAATAGGCATAGGTATGATCTTTCATTTTAATGTTTGTTGTTACAGTGTCAATAAGTTCTACGAGGTGGGAGAAAAAAATTCAAAAAGAATTTTATTGTTGAAGAATATGAGGATAATCTTTCATATGGTTCAGATAAATTTCTTTTCAAGTATATATTATATATGTTAAGTTGAAACTATTTGCTGAACTGATGAAGCTCTTGCCTGTATCTAAGCAATGCTGTAGTGAAGTAAAGTACTTTTGTATCGGAAAAAACCGGTGCCCAAAATCTCTTGCCGGTCAACCTCACTCAGCTCTATTAATTAATTACAAAGGATCGTGTGGATCGCTGGTCAAAACATGTAAGGTTAGGTTTATAAAAGTCGACACGAACCCAGTCATGGTGCAAATTTAGGAAGCATATAGATAAACTAAAAATAATTTATAGGAATTTGACGCACGTTCAAATTTTTCAATAATAGATTCTCAGACATTCACAATAACTGAATTAATTTATCGAGTTTTATACTTTTGGGCTATGAATAACAAAGCATTACAGCAGACACTCAAAAAAGCCTTCAAGGTTGCAAAACTACTGATGATTTCTTTAACGATGACAAACAACTAATGTTCAAATATAAAAATGGAGTTGGTAGGTCATGGAATTGAATTAATTTAATTATTTTTACAGCGTTCACCAAAAGTTTAGCAAAATAACGGTGACGTTAAACTTTGCATTAAAACGTGATATAAACATAACCCTAAAAATGAATGTTTTGTTTAGTTTTTCTATAGAGAAATGAAACCATTGACCAACATGCTCCAAAACATCTCACTTGGTTAAAAGGATTAGTAATTTGCAAAATTAGATATAAAATAACAAAACAAAATTAGGATAGACGCCTAAGCTAAAGTAGCTTGAATTAGCTTGAATTACTTTGTTTAAAAAGTTAAAAAATGTCAAAGAAAATTTAAAGGCCTGTTTTTTATTTAAACGCTCGTTATTTTATTGATAAGCCAAAATAAAGAAAAATCATGTTTCCTCTATTTATTGGCCTTAATTTTTCTATCAACCGTTTCTCTCTTATTTTAAGCTCATTTAAAAATTAAATTAAATTTTTTACCTTTTAGTTTTACTAACTATTCCTACATATAAAAAATATCAGAAATTATAGGTAAAAATTTTGCACGTATTCTCTAATCTCCAGTCATAACTACTACAACAAAGAGACTGGTACCACCTACAGACATAAAAAAAATAGATTAACCTGTTTAAGATTAATAGGCGTATCTATTAAATTCAGAATCTGTACATGTTTAATAATCTTTGAGTGCTTAATTGAATGTAAATCTTTCTATAAAAATTTTACTTTTTGGATTAAGTATAGGTAACAGATTATGTTAATTAGTTGGCTTTGTTCACTCACTTTGTGTAGCTTTAACCACTAGATCTGATATCTATATAAATGTTTTTTTCGAAGTATATGTTGTCAAAAATCAAAAGATTAAAAAGAAAAAATAAAGACACTTATGATAAAAATTGAATGAAAAAGTTAGTTGGTTATTTGCATAATTTACACCGGTTTTTTTGACTTTAGATTAGATAATTAATTGCATGATTGAATTTAAACCTACAACTTAAAGTACTCTTGATGATGAAATAATCCACGTTTTCCAAAAGGACTTGAAAATGTCTACCCAAAACTGGGCAACATGCTTTACCTGTTTTCGAATATAACATAAACAAAATTTTAAATAAAGTATTTTGATTCAAAAATATTTAGTAAATCAATTAAGATAATTAAATTGTAAGTGAAAATGACATTATTTATTCATATAATTTGAGAAAATGTTTGTTTAATTCCCAAGACTCCAAGTACTACTATATGTAGTAGCAATAATAAATCAAATGCTCAAGAATGTCAAGAGGAAACTTTAAATATAAAAACAAAATAAAAGACGACTAAAAGTAATGGTAATTTTTTGCATTCACTTACGCTAAATATATACAGGGTGTCCCATATTTGTCTAATGTATATGATAAAACCGATTAGAGTGAAATGGTTTTTGTAACCATTTGCCGGAATTTTATGAATTTTTTTTCCCAAGAAATAGTGATATTTAACAATTTAACTGCTAAAGGTTCTTATTCAAAGTATAATAGTATAATAAAAAAAAAGTAAACTTAATAACAATTTTATACAAATTACTTCCAAAATAGAAATGAAAAAATGAAAGCAACATCAAATTACATTTTTACTCTGTCTCTAAAATTAAGAGAGATAGAAAATTGAACTATTTTCAGATAAACGTTTCTTGAATATTCAATACAGGATACAATATTTATTAAAAACTTATAATATGGACCATTTGGGGATATCCGTACAATGCACATATATATGGTTCAATAAAGTATAGTACGTTATTCAACATTTTAAAATGTAAAATATGGGGTGAGTAAGAAACATCAAAATCACATAAAATCATTGTCAGGACAAGCAACTAAAAATAAAACAAAAGTAGTCGTGAAACCCTAAGAGAAAGTATTTATAGTTTCAAAAGATCGAATAATTTCTCACAAAAGAAAATGCTTAGTGGTTTCCATTTCAAAACAAAATGAAATTTAAATGTTCAAAGGAAAAATAGAATACGTATTAGAACGTTATGTCTGTGTAATTCACTGTCTCCCATTTTCTCTGATTACTTATTTATTAGTTACTTTTGACTGTTTTCCTGGAAATAAATTTATTATTATTACTATTCTTATTATCAAAAAAGTTTAAAAAGTACGCGGTTGATTTGTAATTCATATTCAGAAGAAAAATGAAGCATAAAAAAATGCTAGAAATACCAAAGAAAATGTAAAATTAAGATTAATGAATGGTAGATGTAGAAAATGTAATTTAGAATAACATTGGTATTAAATTTTTTGTTAATATAATTGAAGATATTGCGTTAATAAAATGTTGGACAATCTAGAAAATTTTGAAATTGAGAAATTAGTAGAAGTCATCGATTATGTACATAGTTTACAATAACGTTAATCAAAACATTTAATTCGTCAAGAATATAATCGAATATATTTGTACCTAAAGTAATAATTGGTAAAATTAAAACTTTTTAAAAAAATGTTGAAGATGTCACCAAAATGTCATTAAAAAATTGAACATTTTTTAACGAAAAATTAATAAAAGTTGTAGATTATGTGTGTGTAATGGAGGTCAATCCGTTAGATACAAATTCTTTAAGCAAATGTTATTTTTGTTTTAAACACATACGTACTACGATTAGCTTGGGGTGTCAAAGTTTGAAACTAATTGTCTTTAATAAGTGTAGTGTCAATTTCAAATACGGTACATACCTTCAACTGAAATAGTCACATCTTTAGAGAAAAAAACTGCCAAATAATTAAAACACTGAGTTTCAGTACCTATTTCTTTGTACCCACTTCAATGATTATATATTTTGAGGTAGCCATGTAGTTTGATTTCTTTGATTAAATTTTGATAAAAATGTTAGTTTTAAGTTTTTTTTTATCATTAAAATTTTTCAAAATTTTTTAGTTGATACTAACAGAGAAAAGTACATTCTCATTGTGTGTTTACTATCCTTTTATTTTCTTGTACAATCATTTATTAAGCAAAGATTTCTTTTGGTTTAATTGTTATTAATGTGTACGCATTTATATTTGAAATACTAGTATTTAAACATTGACGTTGCAAAGGGACAAATACAACCGATGACTTGTTTACGTAACGATTTCAATTTTGTGTAATTGAGAAACTCATGTACCTACACTAGCAATAAAATTAAACATTGTTTTTTAAGTAGGTACACAAGTTTTCTTTTTTTCGAAGATTGAGTAACGAGCATATAGTTAATCAATGTTTGCTAAGGTACAATTTTGATAAATTAGGAAGTATGTATTGCCGGAGGAAAATTTTCTAATGCATGGTAATGCTGTCTAAAGACTTCATACAGTTTGGATATAGATATTTAAAATAAAATATACGGTAAATTTGGTTTTTTGGTGCAGTTGGGAATGAAATTAACATAATATAGATAAGTATCATCACTGACTCTAAAATCTGTAGCCATGAACTGTATAAATAATAGCGTGAATTGCCAAGTATTATTTTTGTGCTATTGTAATAATTGAGGCAGTAATATTTGGCGCTTAGTTTTTTGGCATTCTCATTTTTACCCGCTTGATGTAATGTAGAATTTATTTTGATTTACAAAATAAGTCATTAATATGTTTTTAATTCTTCAAAGGACATAAGTTCAAAGTTTAATAATGGTTTTCGCTGAATTCAATGGAATGCTTTCCAACAAATAAAATTTTAGTCGTAAAAGAATTTGAAAAACATTACAACAAGGCTTCAATATTGGTTTACTAAAGATTATTATTGGTTTTAATATTGCATCAATCTTGGAATGAAACCGTTTCTTATATTGACTCAATGTAGAAACTCAATATTGGTTCAACCGGGGGCAACTACTAAAGTCTATTAGCGATCCAAATAAAATATTTCAATATTGCGTCAAAATTCAAATGAAATAATTTCTCATATTGACTTAATGCAATATAGGGTTCAGCAAATTGTTTATTCAAAATTTATTTTATTTAACATTGAATGTAATAGTAATTTAAAAAGTATAAATTAATTGTAAAATTGTAAAATTTAGTAAAAAGTTAATGGACGAAAAGTGTTTCTTATTCACATTTGCTTTATTCTTATTTTGACGAGCAATTTCCCAAGAAAATAACGTAAAATTTAAATTTAAGTAAACCGAACATTTTCGCACCCATTCTTTCACTTTTTTGACGAATTAGAGTTAGTATGCAATACACCAAAAATAATAATTTGTCCGGAGGTCGGTCGGCGTTTTTTATATAACTTGGCATCTAGATGTTATTTCTATTACCACAGATTTGATTAGACTTTTGACATATTTTGTCAGAGCTAGAAATGGAAAAATATGTAGGATGAGAACCTATCCTACATATTTTCCCATTTTTAAATATTTTCATAATATTCATTTTACATAGTTTTTCTTCAAATAGAAACTGTTAGTAATTTATTTATAGATAACTTTGGTTCATGCTATTTTTGATACAATAAATAATTACTGAGATATGACACTAATAAATGAGATATAGGTACTACAGAACTAATAATTTAAGCAGAAAAACTAACATTTTATTAGGCCGTGTAGCTCAAACATTTAATAAAATAACACATATTGTTTGACCTACACGGCCTAATAAATTAAGCCTTGATAAAGCCTACGCTTGCTGGGCGAAACGTCGGCAACGTTTAAGTAGGACGTTGTGATTTTATTTCCTCACCTTCACCTAAAGGAGTTTTTCTAAGTAACAAACATTTTAGTACACACGTTTGGAGGGTCAAAATCTTTTAACGTTGATGCTAGTTTAAAAAAAGTATCACTCAATATTTACTAATATAACAAAACTTAAGTTAAACTAATATTGATATAATATTAACTATACATAATCCATATTGCAATATTGGAAAAGTTTGTCCTATATATTGTAAAATAGGTAAAACCAACCACGATTCAATATTATAACATTGCTTAGGGACTTTATAAGTACGTATGTAGATTTAATACTCATAAGTACACTTCATGCACTTTTAAATTTCTACTGCTAGTCGACGACGAGAATTTCTTTAGTTTAAACTTTAAATTTTCAACCACGGTTACTCATAAACTTCTCAGTGGATAGAATGCCATAGACATTAGAAGAAGCTTTAATTCAATTTTAACTAACCTGAAACAATATAGGCTTAGACCTTCAGTATATGAAAACTTTCAAAGTGTCAATAAATTGAGTTCATTGAGTGAATTTATATATTACCCTAATTGTTTTAATAATATCACATTTTAATACTGACGCTACTTTAACAAATGTATTATTCAATATTTAATAATGTATTCAAACTTAAGTTAAACCAATATTGATATAATATTAAGTATATTTAACAAATATTGGAATATTGGTATAATTACGTTCGAAACAGGTAAAGAGATAATTCTAAGGTCGGTAAATATTGTATCAACCACTATCTAATATTTTTGCTACTTTACTTAGGTTCTTTATACATACCGAGTGTCCAAAAGTGTGGAAACACCCGATTTTGACAAAATTTTCAAAAAAAAAAATGCAAAAACCAAAACACACTTGTCAAATATTTTTTGAAGTGCTATCGATTGACGCTACCCGCAATTTCCCACCCTCCACCCCGGGGGCGATAGTGGGGTTACTTTGAAATCTCAAATAAGAATCCACATATTTTATTGCAGATTCAGATTCTACGCCTTAAAATACAAAAGTTTTGTTTGAACCATTTTTCTGGATTTGTGATAATTCTCCCTGTAATCGTAAAAATTACGTTACCCCGATGGTGGAGTTTAAAGGGTCATAAAAGTGTCAATCGATTTGTACTTTCATATTTTGAGACGCAGAATCTGAATCTGCATTAAAAAATGTGGGTTCCCATTTGAGGTTTCAAAGTTGCCTCCGTCCCAGCCCCCGCGGGTGGCGAGGTGGAGTGGGGGTGGAAGGCTGAGAGTAGTGCCAATCGATAGTACTTTAAAAAATATTTGACACGTGTGTTTTGGTTTTTTCGAAGCTTTCAGAATTTTTTGAGATATTGACCGGTTTGAGCAGAATTTAGAGATAACGTAATTTTTACGATTACAGGAAAATTATCACGAATCCGCAAAATGGTTTGGACAAAACTTTCTTATTTTGAGGCGTAGAATCTGAATCTGCAATAAAATATGTGAGTTCCTATTTGAGATGTCAAAGTTAACCCCACCTCCGCCCCCGGGGTAGGTGGTGGAGAGTTGCGGATAGTGTCAATCAATAGCGCTTCAAAAAATATTTGACACGTGTGTTTTGATTTTTTCATTTTTTCATGAAATTCTGTCAAAATTGAGCGTTTCCACACTTTTTGGACACCCGGTATATCGTATTTAATACTCATAAGTAGATTTCATGATAGTTTTTATTCACTTTTAAAGTCATACTAAAAGTCGATGCTTTTATTTATTTAAATGTTCCACACACTTCATTTAACCGTAGCTACTCATAAATTCCTCAGTGGAGTAGAATGCTTTAGACACCAAGTGGTTCCTTATTTCGATTTTAACTAGGTAATCCTAATTAATGTAAGCTTACACTTTCAGTATTTGAAAACTTTCAAAGTGTCAAGCAGACCCAATAAATTGAACTTCTTCAGCAAATTTATGCAGTACACTTTTGATTTCTCAGATAGAAATTTATGAAATTTGATTTAAAATAGCTTGATTTTCAGTAAATACTTTCATTTCCATATCAGTTGTTAAACAGTTTTCCCATTTTGAATCACATGACTTTAATTGCTTACGTATGTACAGAAATTTATTTATTGCCAATAAGAGCAATACAAAAAACTTTCACAAAATTATAATTTTATGTTTATAATATATCTAAATTTAATGCATAGTAAATAATTAAATAAATAAATATATGTAACTAATTTAGGTTTAAATATCATAGATCTGACTAGTTCTTTTATTAATATACAATTGTTTTATTTTATATTTAAATTGTTTTAAAGGTATCTCTTTTAATTCATTGTTTAATTTGTTGTATATTAATAATGTCTTATAAAACAGTGAATTTTTAGTTTCATTAAGATTAATTTTGTCTACTTTATAATTGCCTCTATTTCTAGTTTTATAATCATGTTTTTCTTCAAAAGTTTGTAATAATCCCACAAAGTATTTAGGCACTTCACCACATCTTATACTATGAATGAAAATCAAAGAATTAATTTCACAAAATTCTGATACACATACCCAACTAAGCCTAGAAAGCATTTCATTTATACTAGTTTTTAAATCACAGCCAAGAATTATCCTCATTGCCCTATTTTGCAACTTCTGTAATCTATTCATATCACTCTTATTTGCTAAGTTTATTATAGTAGACGCATAAGTGAAATGTGGTAGTACTATTGTATTATAAATTATTTTTCTGGTTTGAAGCGATAAGTAATTGCTACATCTACCTAACATTCCTATTTTTTACCTAACTTCCTAGATACATAATCAATATGTTGATCAAATTTAAGCTGTTTATCTATTATTACTCCTAAATATTTTAGTTTCTCTACTATTTGTATTTGTTTTCCATTCATAAATATCTTAATTTCATCTTCACTCCAGTAAGACCTTTTCTTTTTTCTGTTAAATATCATTGCTTTTGTTTTCTTAAAGTTGAGTTTCAGCTTATTTAAATTAAGCCATGAGTATAATACTTGAAGTTCACGGTTTAACGTGTTAACCAATTGAATTATATCATTTCCAGCAATGTATATTACTGCATCATCAGCAAAAGATGTAGTCTAGCATTTTGACCGATTCAATAATATCGTTTATATAAATAATAAATAATAATGGTCCGATTATACTGCCCTGCGGCACTCCGTGTTTACTCTTTATTTCACCTGACTCTATTCCATTTTGTTTAACCTTCTGCCATCTGTCCTTCAAGGAACTTCTGAACCAATTTAAACAGTCCCCAATACCCATTTTTCTAATTTATCGATAAGCCTTTGTCTGTCCACTGTTTCAAACGCTCTCCTTAGATCCAGAAACACTGCAATTGTGATGTTATTTCTGTCTTTATTTTCTTTCCAATCCTTTAGTAGATATTGCAATACTTTTTCTGTATTGTGATTTTCTCTGAAACCTGATTGATATTCATTTAAATAATTAGTCATATTTAAAATTGCCACAACTGTATTGAAACTGTTTTTTCTAAAATTTTTGTGATTGCAGGTAACGTATTTACTGGTCTAAATTCCTCCACTCTTATTGTATTGGCTACTTTTTTCAATTGGTATAATTGTTGAGACTTTCAATACTTTCGGAACAACTCCCTTTTCTAAAGATATATTTACTAAATGAATAATTTTATCTTCTATTTTCTCATATGCTATCTTAAACAATTTTATTGTTATATTGTCCGGACTATTTTTATCTGGCATTTGTTTCAATATTTCCTGCAAGTGATCCTTATTAATTAATTGAAAATCATGAAATCGTTTGTCTGTATGTAGATCAAGAACAAATTGTGCTTATACTATAGTGCTCGTACCCCATATGCTTCTACCTGTAGCAGAAGAGTCTCATGGTGCAATCCATCAAACAAAATTTAGCACAATATGTTTCATCTGCTACGAGTTTTATTGCATACAACGTCAAAGTAGACCCGTTTTTTCGTAACATATACCGTTAAAAACACTCTCAAGAGATACGCCATAATTTCATACTGTAAGGTAGTTTATCAAATGCTTGAATTCAAAATTAGATATATAAATAGGAAGCACAGTCTAATTAAAATAGTTTTTGTGAGACAAATCGTTGAGAATAATAAAGGCAATACAAATTTTAGTTCAAAACTAGTTGATGTAAATTGAGAGTTCTTTAAAATGTCTACAGCATCTAAAAGAGTGTCTTTTTATACATTAAGGTAGTCCTTGCCTTTTCCTTTTGTATTCTTTTGGTTCTTCTTTTTCTTTCTTTTTAGTTCTTGTAGCCGTGTTCTTTTGTTCTTTCATTGATTATTTGATTTTTGTCCATCTCTTTTCTTTGCTTTTTTAAAGTGTTTTGTTCATTTCTCCATTATCTTTTGTTTTTAGTCATTATTTCGCTTTCTTTATTTCTTATATTGTTGCTTCCTATGTGATTTAAATATAAAAAAATTATTTCTGATTGCGTTTACTATTTTTTTCTATGTATTCACCAAAATCTTTCCATGCGTATTGAGTATTAACTTTTGCACGTCTTTTCGTTTCAAGGTTTTTAGATATTCTAGTCATTTTGGTTCATTTAGACGTACTATATTGTTCTGGTACTAAAATCGCACATTTGTATCGCCGTTTTTTCTTGAATATGTTCGATAAGGTGTTCACATTTTCTTCTTTCAGTTTATCCTTTGTTGTTTCCTTTACGTATAAAAGCTTTTTATTTTTTCTGTTTATTTTTTGTTATTCCGTTTGTATGATGATTTATGTTTTGTCTTCTTTGTGATGGTTTCTGTCTCGACCATTGTTTTACTATTCATTAAATGTATTTTTGCTGTTTTGAGTTGCTGTATATTTTTGAGTATCTATTTACCTTAACTTCTTTTCGGTTATTCTTTTTACTAGTCTGTAATCTATATTAAAGATCGCTCATTTCTTTGTATTTTCACCAAATTTTTCTATTGGTTTTATTATGTTCTGTGCTTGCTTTCGCACCCTTGCGTTGAACTCTCTTAACAATTATATGTTGATTTCCTCTTTTTTGTCGCTTCCGTAAATTTCTTTCAAAGTTCATCTCTTTTTCTTAGGAGTTAATTTCATCTGGACCATGTTTTGTAAGTAATAACCCGTTTTAACATTTCTATTTCTCAACATGCATTACATCATTCCTCTTAATTATGCATCCTACTCATACAAATCCTGTTTTTACTTTCTGATACTTCTCAAAAGTTAAAATCATTACATACGAATTTGAACTCACACACCGCACACTCCATGCTGCATTTTGTTCGTTATGGTATGCGTCACGAATGCGCCATCGTTATCAGGTGCAACGAGAGGTTTGTTGATTTAATTTTTTGAAATTAATTTTTCTAAGGATTTATTTAAAATAGTAAAAAGTATGAAGATCAGAATTCTATAATCTCATTGACCAATAAAAAATGTTTTAGCGATTAGCTACACCAGTATATTTTTAGGAGTTAATTTACTCCAAATTTAATAGCATCCGATAATTACTTTATATAGCGATCAGTTATTTTTAAACATTGTCAACGATGCTTTTAGTTCATATCTAAGTCACAATACACTGTTGATATACGTCAGTCGGTCTGAACGACAGGACGTCTGATGACCTCATGAAAAAGATTATGGTTTTAGGTCAAAGTTCACGAATTGCACGTTTAAATAAATTCAATTCAGTTAAAACATTTTTTTGGTATGTTAAAAACGAGAACAAGGATAAAATATTGAAGATGTGAGTCGCTTAACAAGTACAATCTAATAGATCAATTTATGTGTAGGTAACGAAAGGTCAGACTTAAACAGAGCAATTGCACAACTACAAATTATTTTTAAACAAAGAAATTCTAAAGTGCTAATATATTGATTTAAAGCAATGTACAGATTTTGCATAATTATTAATCTAATTTGAATAGCAGATAAAGTGCATTTACACTGAGCTTACTGCAATTAATTTAAATAGAAATTCCGTTTGAATATCAATCGCAAATAAACAATGAAAGCTTTAAGTAGATATTATTTTGCAATACAAAGATAATCAAATAAAAAAGTGTTAAAATTATACTTAAACAAATACGTTCATTGTGACAAAATAAAAAAAGCGTTACGCTCGAAATATTTTAGAATCTTTTCTGATGATAAAATTTAAACACATATAATCGTGTAAAATTGCAGCCAATTATTTGAATGACTTTTAAATACAAATTATGAACTTCTACTGTTAAGAAATACATCAGATCTACATTAAGTTTACACTATGTTTATCCACAAATCTTAAAACGCACGACAAAAACAACGTTTATGGGAATATTGCCAATTATTAATCTTGCTGCAATAAAAATACTTTTAAGAGACAGACTTTTAAAGCAGCTGGTGGTTTGAAAAATTTTTACGTTTCAAAATTAATTATAGAACGGCATAAAATATTATTTTTAAAATGTAAGGAAATGCGTTATTAGATGAGATGCTTACATCAAAAAAGTTTATATAATATTTTCTGAATATGTGAATCGAATAAGAAATGTTTCGATAATTTTTCTATCCATTTATAACTGTCTGTCTATTTCCTTTCTGATGCTTCTTCCCCATCACCGCCACTACCGACTGAAAGGGGGTGATGAACGGGGGCGAAATGTAAAATGCGCTCTCTTTTGTGTATCTGTATGTGTATTTTGCGTTTATACACTACGTTATAGTTAAAAATGAATTTTAAGTAAATATTACCTAAAGTTTACGAAATCAAATCGTGAAGTTTGAAGCGCATTATTATCCCTCCAACATAAATTGAAAAACACCCTTTATGCTTCAAATCCTTTGCGGATTACGCATTATCTACTCGTATAAAATGTGTGAGTGATTACGAATAAATTAGAAAGTGTTTAAGTGCACACATTTGAAAAAGAAAAAAAATTGATATAGCTTTCAATAATAATATTAACCAACATTTAGAACGGGAGAAAATCTAATCGCGAAATCACAGAATGTTTCCGGCTTCATGTATTTAAATGCTTTATTTTCTTTGTTTCGTTCAAAGCGACTGAACTTTGATTAATTACAAAGTTGCAGACTTTGAGTTAAATGGAATGTTGGTCATAATCTTTTCTAGAAAGCATGATGTGTAATTCTAGATGCATCTTAGTTTTATCTTTGATCATATTTATTTATAATATGGGTTGTTGTTAATTATGTGTGCCAAAATTTGCAATTAGGTCATATGTTTTAGGACGAATAAATTTAATTACGAAGTTACAAATAATAACGTATACGATTTGTTTTGCATGCATTAATCATTTGGTTGTACATAGTAGATTTTATGTATCGTGTCAGTATTGATCAACATATACAACTTTAATTAAGGTTATTCATTTCAAGATTGAATAAAAAGTTCATATACCACGATCTGACATCTTAAGAAGAAAAAAAAACTTTATCAAACGCATTAAGAATAAACGTATAGATATAAACATATACTATTGTCAACTCGACAAGTGTCCCATTCAAAACAATTTATCATTGAAAACGTTCAATCAACCAGTCTCAACCGCAGACAAAATTATAAATTTCAATTATTCACTACAATCATTAAATTGTAAAAATTTGTTACATCCGCAGGTATTTCTTTAGATCTATTCATCGGTAACGTACTATTTAAAAAATCACACAATTTCGCTATGAAAAAAAAGAATTGAAAAAACACGAAAACTATTTATCATCTATTTACGAAAACTTCATTTAAAATAGTTTTTTGTAATTCAATGAAAGACTTACCACAAAGCAGAACGTATTGGTTAAGAAAGCGTCTTGTTAAAAGAGTATGATTCGTATTTCCCGCTGCTTTTATACTGCTTTGTTTCAACTGTTTCAGGACTAGAGTGATTGATGATTTATTTTGTGTTGTCGGCCTGGTAGGTCTACGATCGGACGTTGGACATTGCTTTAGGGGTTTTATTATTCATTTGATGCGATCGCGTTCGTTAAGTTGTACCTATTTTTAAATATAAAAATAAAAGAATCATATTCGGCTAATTTTTATTCAATACCTCGGTAACAATTACTTAGAAACCGGTAACTGAGAATATGGAATGTCGAGGTAAACGGATAAACATTGGAAATATATGGTTTTATATTAAATATTTTATTTATGCAATGCCGCCGCTTTTTCACTATGTTCATATTTTACAGTTGTTTGTCAAGATGGTTAACAGTTCTTGTAAACTTGGGCTTGAAATTAATTTATTTCTTTCTGCGTTGCCGACAAAATAGAAATAAACTTAATATTAGTAAGGTTAATGATGCTGAGCTATCAACACATCTTTAGCAAGTTTAAAAAATAGCATAATAATAAATTTAAGGTTCAATTGGTTGAACAAATATAAGATCTAATTTAAATTTGTGTTTTAAACAATTATCGGTATAACATTTCATCAATCACCTTCCAGACAATATAAATTATAGTACAGTTTTAATATGTCTTTAATAGCTGAAACTACCGAGATGTGCGCATGTAGACGGCAATAAACTATTGATGAAATACGCTCATTAATCAAACACACTTATGATAAATCTTTGTGTCTAAAATTGTCGCTAAATAGTTTTGTCGCAAATTCTAATGGAGTAATCAAGGTGTATACAAATTTAATGTAATTAAGTTACAAAAAATATATAGGTCAATGTAAATAATAGTAAATGTGTTCTTAGACATTTAAGAAAATCCTAATAGCATAAACAAACTATTAATAAAACTTAAACTATTTTAAATGTATTTAAAAACTTGAGTAGGCAAATAAAGACATGTCTAAAAGTGGGAGTTTTTTTACTATAATTTTTATAAATTGTATACGAAGGGGGTGCTTTAAATTTTGCGGCCCCAGAAATACTAAAATGATTTATTTAGATTAAGCATTAGATGTATTATTTCTCTATTTCGGTCTTAAAATAACTATATTCTAGCACCCGTTTTAGTGTTAGAATGAAATCAATTATTCTTATACTATTTTTGGTAACCTTTATATCTGAAGTTTGGCACCTTAACCTCTATTGATAGAAAAAAATATCACCATATAACTGCCAACCTAAATATTATAGTAGAATTTTCCTGAAGAAAAATTATCATCATTTTAAGAACAGTAAATATTTTAAACAACCACGAATTTCATAAATAATTGTAAAACTGCTCTACTAATTATACCGTACCTACTCAAATTTTAGCACATCATAGGGGGCAGACATGATGTGCTTTTTTAGGGACTTTCATTGATTTGATGGTTGATGTATATCCGCGAACTTCACATTTATTTATGAAGTTCGTAACAGTTCGCGATATCTAACCTTAAATATCGTTTCTTGCAATTTCGCACTGATTCATAAGGGGTTGAAAGTGTAAACATCATCCAACACGAACAACAGTCCATAAGTAAGTAACAATTAAATATGTATAATAATGTACCTGTTATAATCGTGACATTAATTCCTTCACTGTTTTATTTTTATTTAATTTTTTTCCGCTAAAAAGCGCAACCTTCCTTTTAAGATAGATGCGTCCAGTCAAGTGACCATTTAACGTGGGATTAACAGTCCATTTTTACTAATAAAGTTCATTAAACAACAACTAAAATAGAAAAATTGTATAAAATATTTTTGTTAGTTTTTTAAATATGGACCGTAGAAGAAAAGAAACTATACGCACAATAATTAAACATTGACAAACTTGACAACCGTATGATTTAAATCAATACTTTTTACAATCTCGACCTAAACAGATGGTTATTTTTAAACTCTTGATGAAATTTTATCGAATCTTAAAGAAAATATAATATGTTATGTTTAAAAAAAAATGTAAGATTATGCTGCCACGGCTCTTTGAAACACCCTGTATAATTGATAATATTTTTAAAATGTGCACTCAGTAACTATTCTAAATGTGACAAATTTAGAAAGTTGTATATTTTTGATTAACTAATTATCCTCCGATGTCAGAAGTTTGCGCCATATTGTAAAACTTATCTAATAATAAATAAAATAAAACTAAAATTATAACATTATAGTTATAGTTTCTAGTTCGTTCTTTATAATGTGAAATATAAAATTTTTAGTTTTTATTTTCTAATTTTAATTTAATAACTACATTTCCGGCTACGAATTGATATCGTTAGAATGTAAAACTTTCTTTTAACAATAACTAATTTAGAATTGAAAAGCTTGGTTGTACAAACGATAACTAAGTCTGTTGTTAAGTTATGTCCTTCTGATTGGTTCAAATTTAAATCTTAAACCTCCCTAAAATATTTAGTTTTTTGTTAAAAGGCGGTTTTGATACATGTAGGCAGTGATAATACTTGATCGGTGCAGGTTTAGGTCTGAAACCGGCTTGTTTAATTGGGATGTTTTTAAGTATTACTGGGCTTATTCTGTTGTAGGTCAGTATTTCTTGGTAATAACTATTTATTATTAATCAACACAATGTTTCACTAATTAGTTATCGTCGAGTTATTGTTAGTTAATTACCATCATATCCTGCTTTCAAAATGCCCAAAAATATAATTTCTCTTTAATAACAGTTTAAGGTTGTGTTATTATTATATTATATTTAGAGCAAATGGCATAATCCACTAAAAGCAAGAATGTATGTTTCGCATATGGCAAGGTAGGGGTATTGTCAAGAAAGTGATGAAAATACCAACAATTTCTGAGTTTCCCACCCTTGTTATTGCTGTTATGTGATATTGAAACGGTAATAAAAATGTTAGTAAAAACAGGGTCTGATCAAAAACAAAGATTTTTTTTTTTTTTTTTTTTAAAGAAATTGGACTCGGTCACTATTCATGATCTGTGTAGAAAAAAGTACTGTGGAAACCAATGTTATGGGCATCTATTTGTAGTGGACCAGACACAGTTGGTGAAAATGAGCCAAGAACGTCAATATGCACCTCAACCTTGTCCCTCCTTTGTTCGAACAGTTTTGCATCTAAATTGAAAAACTCCTCATTAATATACTTTCTACACAAACAAAAATGGTCAATTAATACAACATTACATTCTTGAAAATAAAACGTTTGTTCAACAAGCTATTTTTTTGAGTTTAATGAGGGCAGTAAAGTAAGCTCGCTTACAACGAGATCCAGATTTGGTTGTTGCTAATGTTAGATGTCACTAACGATGTCGTACTGAGTTATCTTTAATATTCACAGCTGGAGAGAAAAGATGACGTACAGATTGAGATGGTTTTTGAAGGGCCTTGAACGTAATTACGAATTTTATGCAGAAAATAAGGATGATTGGTCATTTTCAGTTAGTGAACTCTTTAAACAGTTTCAACCTGCGGTCAAAAGTTTACCCCACATAACAGTGCCACCAAAAAATAACCTTTACAGAATTGGTTCAGGGCACAAAACGGTTGTGTGTTTCAGAGATATGCAGTTGAGAAAGGTTAGTCCGGGTATCCGTGAGCATGCATTCTTCCAATTTTAAAATGCGTTTTAATGTTGCTTTTGGCACGTTATAAACTCTAACATATTTGTCATTTTTATTCTAATAGAAAACAAAAAATAATTGAACATATTAATATAGAGTTGTATAAATTACACAAAAGGGCTCACATTTAATTTGTTAGCTTTCCCCTATCAACCCAACAAAAATTCGCCCTACGTAGAATGGTTTGTTACTAAATTTTGATAATGATAGTTTGTCTTTTTAATTACAAGAGCGTTATGATTATTACAATTTAGTGAGTTATATTTTTTATTCTCATATTTATTGTCATTATTTGACTAATTTCGTATATCACTAGCTAATATTTTATAGTTTCTAAAAAGAATAGAACTTAATAACAGTAACAAATATAACTTTAAAACCCGGATATATAAGTATTAATTATTAAAATTAGGTTACTCTAAAATGTACGATTATCATGTATTTTATTATTTCTACCAAAATGTAACATATCCTGGTACCACATTAAAAATCTAGATTAAAGAGATTTTTGGACTACAGATTTTACACTGAACCAGAATAGTGGCAATCGATTTCGTTTTTCCACCTAAAGGATAATTATCTATAAGTATAATTTTGGAAGATTTAATTTCTTTATTAAGTTGACTCACTAATTCATACGCCCTTTAGAAAATTAAGAAATCTGCACTTTTTAAATCACCCGATGATGATTTCGATTTGATTTTAGTTCGATTTAATGGTTTCAATATATAAAAATAACTCCTTCACATTTAAATCATCTTCACATCTTTAGTGAAGGTTTCATGTAACGAAACTCTTGTTAAGAAGACTAAACTAAAAAACGACAGCAAAACATTAGATCATCATTTCATTTGCTGAGTATCTACGACCATCTTTGATTAATTCATTTTCATTTCTAAACATTTCCGTTTTTTTGTTGTCAAATCCCAAAAACATATTCCAACTCAACACCATTTCCATCGAATACCGTACAATATCTGACATTTATTCTTAGCTGTTGATATCTGATCCTAGTGCAGAAATTATATCTACAGTTCAAAAGAAAAAAAGTGAAAACCATTTCCAATCTCAGTTAAGCCAGCTTTAACATAATCCATAAACAAAAGTGAGCTTCATAGCTTAACAAAATTTTGTTTGGAAAATCAAGCTCTATATGTATCTATATTCAGCCTACTGGCGTCTGCAATGGTAGGTTGGCTTTATCTTTAAAATTATAGTTCTATAGTACATCTTACGTATTATTGAATTATAAAAGGAGTGGAAAGTAGTTATGATTTAGAACATTATAAACATATAGTTCCCTTACAGTTTTGAAAAATTTTCAGTATGTCTCTGTTGTAATCTATTAAAATCAAAATTAATTCATAAGCAAAATGAGTTAGCAGTAAACAACACGTAAAAGTCGTGAAAGTCCCACACCGATAAAAAAAAAATGGCTGAGTTCATATACCAAATAATTGTGTGAATTGCATTGTTAAGCGGAAGCAAATATTTGATTCTGTTGGTAGTAAATATTTCATTACTCTTATCGACCAAGAAGATGAGATAAGAATTTAGGTTTTGTAATGAATTATTTATCAAACATCAGTCTTTTTAAAAAATTAAGCACTATCCTGGAGAAGTTTTAAAATAAGGATACTGGGAATGGGACGTTTTGATGGTTGACTTTTAGACGCCAAGACATTACTGCTATAAAGCTTTTTTAGCGTTGACTATTTCGGCGCTAGGATATTCCGAAGTAGAATATTTCGGCGTCACGACGAAAATTGTTTTGGACCGTAGATGTTTTGCGTTGACTTTATTACGTATATCGGGTGTTGATTGTGTAACAACTTTTAATTTCTACTTATAAAATAAACAAAAACTTAATTTATGTGTTTATCAGAAAGAAATTTTTGTTACGGCATCCAAATCAAGTTAATTAGGGTACATTATTACTTTTTATATGTTTTGTAAATCTACCATAATTTGGGAATGCTTTTATTTAAAAACCATTGTCTATAATTTAACAATATAGGTACATGATACATAAATATAGCAATGAAAACAAAAAGGCCCCTAGAGCTGTCATTAAGCCTCTTTAAACCTCTAGGAGTAGTTCAAATGCGTACTGTAAGCCCTGTTCTACCACTTACTATGTTAGTAGGTATAATACATCTACCTAATATTGTAACAGGACTTTACATCGTCCCGATACTTATGAACGTGCAGACGAAATTGCGTTGTAAAAAAATTGAAAATATTCGATGTGAATGAATTGCCGTCAAGATAACCACCCGCCAAAACGTCTTGTTGCCAAAACATCTATGTTTCAAAACATCCTGGAGCCTAAAGGTATTGGCGCCAAAGTTATCTTCCTTTGAATAAAAGACACTCTACACCATTCTGCCTGAATTATTTCTTCGCCATACATGCTATATAGCCAAAAATCTTGGTCTATCCAAAAATATAATCAGATATTATACATTAAATATTTTATATAAAATTTTCAAGATTTTGTAAGAATCTACTAAGTGCGTTAAATCATGTTTAATGATTTCCGTTTATCAGTAATTTTATAGGTAATTTTGATACTTATGGTAAATATCTAAGTAAAAGATAAATTACAGTAACGGATCTGAAATATTTTAAGGGGCTTGTATAAACACTTAATTAGGCTTGTGGACAAAATATTAAATGCAGATAGATCGATAGATAGATATAAATTACCCTAACGCCTTCTACAACTCATTATAAAAAAATTAATTATTAATTAAAAATTGCCACTTAACTGACTTCATACTAATTTATTTTGTATTTTTTTTCCCAACTTTATTGGTTAAATTTCTAGCCCAATTATAACAAACAATACAACGTTAGAGCAACTTTTTTTTTTACATTTATCGACTACCAACAGTGAATTTAAACAGTATTTAATATTTCAAACTAACATATTTTTGTTGAATAAAACAAAAATATGTACCAGTATTTGTTGTTACTATATCGCTCTTTGCATTTTTTAATTGTTTAACTGTATTTTCGATAACTTAACCTGGCAACACATACCAATGTCAACTGTAAAATAATACTCATCGCCAAGTAAGCAGTAAACTTGCTCATTGATTGTTATTTTGTAAAAATTTAGGGTAATACCTTTTCTGAAGTACGTTACAACAAACTACGTTATTTATTGTCAAATTTAAAGTTCACACCATTGCGTGGTTACGGGAAAGCAATTCGGGGTTGAGAACTTTATGAGTATACGCATTCGGTATAGGTACGAAAAAATAATAATCACTCATGGCATTTATAAAAATTTTAGCTTGCGATATTGCTTGTTGTTTGTTATTAAATCAGGTGATTCAAGATTTATTTTAAATACTAAATTGCTCTGAGTTAGGTGCTAGGATTGTTAACCAACTTTTCGTCATTTAAATAGATGCACTGTATACAAATTCGGTCAAATTAGTAGTGTAGGCTAAAAATAATTCACAATATTTTTATTTTTTATTATTATTATTATACTTTTTATAGTAGTATAACTATCTTTAATTAATCAAATCGTTACTATTTATCAACTAAGTTTATTTTTAGTTTAATTCAAGTTTAATTCAAATATTTGTATGTGAATTGAATAACTTGAAAGAATTATAATAAGTCATACCAATTATAGCAGTATTTTGATAGTGGTTTTTAATAGTTTTGAATAAACATGATTTTGAAGTTAAGCATATTCGCTTCTACATTTCCTATCAACAACTATTAAGTCGTTTTTGCAACTAATGTGTACTTCCTTCTTAAATTAACATATAACGGTGATGGACCATTTCTTTGTTTTAAAGGCCTGAGGGAGTGCACATTTGTTGCAGAAAACGTTGTCTTTCAAAAACGACTTAGTGCTATTGGTGCCCCTCTTTAAAGCAGAACAAATCATTCTTTTTTAGAATTTGCTGACTAATTCTTTTCCATTTCGTGCGATTGTGCGAAATCAAACAAAATCATTCATTTATTTTTAGTTTTTTAAGTTATATTTACATTACGTTTTAACCTAGACTTCCACTTCACTACACATTATTTGGCTGTACTATTTGTGTACCCTGTAAAAATAATTAAATCAATTAAATTTTATAACCTGCCCAAGACAGTTTTTTTTTATTTGAACACTAGTTATAGTGAAAACATTTTCAATTTTTTTGTTGTAGCTATTATAAATTATACAGAAAACTAAAGGTGGTGTTGACAATCTTTCCTTCAGGTGATAGCGGTAGAAAATCACTTTTTTTGTCTGCAATGCCATCAAGTTTTATTTCAATAAACTTCTGGGACCAATGTTATACTTAACGTAAGACTTGATTATTTCGTTTCACCCAGAAATTTATTAGAAAGGAGGGACAATCGTTTACAATTATTGGAAAAATATAGTTATGATGAAGTTGATAAATAAAAACTGTGCTTGATAATTCGATTATCTAATAGGTTGCACCCTAGAATTGGTCTTAGACCATGTCTTAATTTTACAAATTTCAAATTTAAACAATTTTAATCTTCCAATTAGGTTATAAGATTTGAATTTATGTAATCAATTTCAAGTTTTCCCATCATGTCTATTTAGTTTTTAGTTTTGAGGATGGCCTAGTTTCGGGCCGAAACTAGTCAACAAATATGTAACCACTAGCTTCTAAGATTTTTACATTAAAACATTCGATAGGCTTATGACTATAAGTTTTTACCATATTCACCAAATAAAAACTCATTTTACAAGATGGGCTTACAATTTAGTTTGCGATTTTCTGTAATAATATACAGGGTAGGTGTCAATTTATTACGATATCGGACAATATCTCGTTTCAGGGCGATGTCAGAAAAAAAAAGAAAAATGCAAAGTTGTTTGATGTTTTGAAGTGCATAACCCAAAAGTTCAGTATATACGGGGTACTCCATAAGTGTGATACCAGACAAAATTTTGTTATTTTCAATGGAATTTTTAAATCTTTAAATTTCTTGTACATTTTTAATTAAATTGGTGTATCATGTCCCATACCTAAAATCAATATTTTTTTTAATTATTAATTTTTTTCGAAAAATTTTGACAGATAGATTACTTAACAATTTAATTTATTACATCACCAATTGTAATGCTAGGAGGTTGATTTTTGGTCTACACAAGAACGAATGAGGCTTTGTTCAAAATAATTCTAAATAATCCCAATTTTTATACAGGGTATTCGTTATTCACATTTAAATGTGCGTAATTTTAAACATCCATAACTTTCTTATTTCCAACGGAACTACTATCAACTATTTATGTCATTTGATGGAACATCTTATTTTCTACTAGTTTGCCATAGCATTCTCTATTCCTAAAATGAATATTGACAAAGGTGTTAAATAAAATGTAAACATAATGCTGTTTTCGACATTCAATTCCGATAAATTTTACTCGGTTGGCCATGAATGACACTGTTTTGTATGAAACGTAGCGAAATAGGGAACACCCTACATATGATTTAATTTTTGAATTAACCCAAAGCTTCTACACACTTTTTATTAAACGGTTTAATAAAATAACATAAAAAAATAACAAACCAATTTTATTAAACAAGTAGGTAACAACTAAATTTAAAAATTAAATAATAACCAACTGAAATTCTAAAAATTGGCAATAATAACACTAAACATAATGTTCGATTTGTCCACCGTGGTGTTCTACACACAAATAAATTTTCCTAACCAAAGAAGTGCTTACTCTTTCTAGCATCTTCCTATTTTCTCTAATATCATTAAAAACGTTTCTAATTCGTTGCTGCATATTTTCACGAGTTATAGGAGGTGTTTGATAAATTCGTCTTTTTACAAATCCCCATAAAAAAATCAAGTTTCATAAGGTCTGGAGATCTTGCAGGCCAAAGAACTTAAAACTTCAAGTGGTAATTGGTCGACATTATCCTCCAATTCATTTTGCAAAAAATGTAAATAGTTGTCTCCATTTATAGCTCCGTTGAAGATATATGGCCCGAGGATTCTTCTTCCAAGAGTACCTCCCCATACATTAAGTGACCATCAATGTTGATGATCCAGTGGTATCAGGTGTCTTGGATTTTCATTCGCATAATAATGGAAGTTATCACGGTTTACGTATCCTTTTTTTTGAAACGTAACTTCGTCTGTGAAAAGCAGAAAATCAAAAAAGTCTTGTTGTTTTCGGATCCTATTTAATGCCTAAAGACAAAAATTACGGCGATCAATTAAATCTTGGTTAGTTAAATCTTGCACTAGCTGTATGTGAAATTTGGCTTTCAGTATAATTTTATTGACGATGGATTTTCCCACACCATCTAATTCCCGCGCAATTTACCTACATGAAACATGATGATTTTTTACAACGGTGTGCATAACAGCCATTTAATTTTCTTCACTTGCTGCTGATTTTCTCTTTCCAAATTTTTTTCATAATTTACGTTTCCAGTTTATTCAAATATTTCTTTAAGCCTTTCAAATGCCAAACAATTTGGATAACGTTCCGCCTGAGGAAATCTTTGTGCGTAAATTTGCAAGTAAACAATTTTCGTCACTTGCGCCCAAACAGTAAGTCATTTTTATCAGTTCGCCTTTCGAAAAATTCATTTTGATTATAAGTATTATGGCCAACCGAGTAAAATTTATCGGAATTAAATGTTGAAAACAGCATTATGTTTACATTTTATTTAATATCTTTGTTAATATTCATTTTAGGAAATGCTATGGCAAACTAATATTTTCCATCGAATGACATAAATAGTTGATAGTGGTTCCGTTGGAAATAAGAAAGTTATAGATGTTTAAAATTACGCACATTTAAATGTGAATAACGAAGATCCTGTATAAAAATTCGGATTACTTTGAACGAGGCCTTAAAAGATGC
The DNA here is from genome assembly GCA_030710515.1 of Abscondita cerata. Classification (NCBI taxonomy): domain Eukaryota; kingdom Metazoa; phylum Arthropoda; class Insecta; order Coleoptera; family Lampyridae; genus Abscondita; species Abscondita cerata. Next base: position 335,786 of record JALBCR010000863.1, on the reverse strand, counting down.
TCATTCGTTCTTGTGTAAGCCAAAAATAAATCTCCTAGCATTACAATTGGTGATGTAATAAACTAAAATGTTAGGTAATCTATCTGTCAAAATTTTTCGAAAAAATTAATAATTAAAAACTGTTGACTTTAGGTATAGGACTAATACACCTATTTAATTAACAAATGTACAAGGAATTTAAAAATCTAAACATATACAGAGTGTTCCAAAATTTTCTCTGGTGTCGCACTTATGGAGTACCCCGTATATACTAAATTAATTTTAGGTTATGCACTTCAAAAAACTTTGCATTTAACTTTTTTTCTGGCATCACCACACAACCAGACATCGTCCGATATCGCACTAAATGGACACCCTGTATATAGTATATATAGTTGTAAGTATTATGAAATAATCATTCTGTATTATTGTATTGCAAAAGTACGTAATGTATCACATATATCAATAGTTTTTTAGCTCCAAAACAAATGCACTAATCAATAGGTTATCTGATATTTAAGATAGTCACAAACTTAAACAACATTATTCTAATACAGTCTACAACAAACATTAAAATTAAAAAATCAAATTATAAAAACTTGAAAACAACGAGTTAAGCAATGACAGACATGGTCAATATTTAGATGAGTGCAATTCAGACACAAAATAAATATAATGAAAAAACCTTTGTTCTTTGAAATTGCTAACTGTTAATTTACACAATTTTAGTTAAATAAATCGAATTTGCCAATATACGAACATTAATGTTAAAAAAATTATATTAAACAAATTTGGTATCTATCAAAAAACGACAGCGTTAATTTCTCATTTGTAATTAATTTCCTTTAATTTTTTTTTGTACAATTAGTGTGTCTTACAGAGTTATACTCATTTGGCGTTTGTGGTAGTAGGTGTTTTTTGCAATAGTTAATTCAAGCCACGACCAACACGACGAATGGCCGTGACGTATTCGCGTGATAGTCATGAAAACCCTGATTTACATGGTCATGTCAAAATTCAGTTTTGTAAAGGAAATTTAAATCTAGTATTTTATGATTGGATAAAGCTTGATAATTTGGCTGCGTTTATTAAACCATAAAATTGCATGGATATCCATGTTGAACGCGCCAAGTATAGTAGGTGTGTTTGAAATTATACACTGAATAATTATGTAGATGTTTTTCAAGAATCTGGATTTATCATTGGCTTACTATACTGTTTTATACGGTTAGCAAGAATTCAACATGTTCCCGTCAATAAAAGCACATAGCCATTTTTGGCATTAAAGGACTTAAGGCCGACGTCCTTCTATATACAATTTTCCTTAATTTTTTTACTTGTAATTGTGTCACCAACGTAACAAGTTATAATCATGGAGGTTATAATTATAATAAATTAAATTATTTTTTTTACTTCACCCTGTATAATTGATTGAAAGAACACAATAAATTCAGAATAAAATTCAACTAAAATCAAAAATAGTATAAGTTATTAATAAATTTATTCGAAAAACGATCTTATTTTCCTGTACTAACAAAAAATATTTTTTTAGATTATTTAAAAATATTGTAAAACCTACTTAGGAAAAATCGACTCCTTACAAATTAGAAAAAAATTCACACTTTGATGCGAGTGTAAAAATTAAAGGATCATATTTTATGTGCGCAATTGGTAGGATGCGTAACAAAAAATTAAAAAATTATCGAATCAAGAACACTCCAAACCAAATTTAAATTTGATAAGAAAAATTGTATGTAATATTAAAATTTAGTTTAATTCAATTCAATTTATTTGTTATATAATAAATTAACAAACGATTTGACTTTTTTTGCAATTTTACAATTCTTATAACAACAAAACAAACCGAAAAATAACTCTCCCTAATTCTTTTCTTTACTCTATTCTCATTATTTCTCTTTCTCTTACTTTCATCCATTTTCTTTTCTCCCTCACATTCTTCATCTATTCAATACCCTCCCATTTTTAGAAATTCCAGTATTTATTTTATTTTGGATGTGAACAAAACGAGACAAAAATTAAGCAGTATTTATAGAAAAATAAATCTTATCGTATTGTAAATGCTTTATTACTTTAATAAACATATTTTAATAAAAAATATCAAATATTAAATAATTATAATAATTAATGATTTTTATTTAATATTTTTTTTGCGTATTTTTCAAAATCGTTTATTATTCGACAATTAGACAACAAAGAAGCCTTTGGTCGGTTTATCCATTAATTTTTTTGCTAATGGGTCTGATTTTTTATTTATTAATTTTACGACTCAAACAAAATTTTTGTCACAAGATTAAATTTCTAATTAAAAACATTATTTTGTAAAAACCAGTTTCTAGTGTGCTATATGATACGAAAATACTCTTTATAGAAAAAAAATTTGACTTTGATTTTGATTTAATGCCTAGGATGTTGGTATTCGTGATAGTATATCAAACCAATTTTATAAATTTAATGATGTTAAATTAATTTTGGTAATTTTCGCACATTGATTATAAGATCGTCCTTGTCTTATGGATTATTACGTTATATTCGAGATAAAAAAACAGTAAAAATTAATTTGAGAACCAAATCTACAGGTATTTTTGTTTCAAAACAAAATTATGCAAAGTTGGATGAACTACCTTCCTTAATTATATATTTGGTGCTAGTAACCTCAACCTCCTGTTAGACAATAGGAAGTAATTTGGTAATTATTTACAACTGCATCAATCACGGTGCACAATATAACTTCAATTATATAATTTAGTAATGATTCTAATTGCTTAATGACGTATTACATAAAATTTTCAAAAATGAAATATCTATTATTAAACCGTTGAGCGTACATCTTTAATATGCTGATGGCACGTAATTAATTACTATCGCATTGTGTTGTATTATAATATTATAAGAGTTTATAAAAACCAGAAAATGTGTGTCCTATATGTACATGAACAAGTATTTATAATTTATGCGCGCAATTAGTCATATTTATAATTAACTGCTTATACAAAAACTTACGTATTCATGGTTGCTTATTTAGAAAATAGCTTTATAATTTTTTTCTAAACAACCAATTTCCCAACATTTTTCGTATTGAACGATTTTGAACGCAACAGACAATTACTTAGGAGGAAATTACCTGTACATTCTGTCATTTTAGATAAGAAATTGAAGAAGTTTAAGCTAAACTACCGTATTATTTACATAACCATTCATTATAATCCCATTAACAGTTACACATGGTATTGATTTTGCAAATGGATTTTCTATAAGGTGTTATCCAACGTTGTAATTTTAATTTCTACCAAATCGATAGTGTATTCTTTTATATCTATATACTGAAAACATTGTGTGTATTAACAAATTTTGACACGTACACGATAGATGCGCAAAAGAGATTTATTAGTTTTGCTATTTGCATTTAATTAAGAATTTTTTAACCAGAATTGGTAATAAGCAAAAATATTTACATTCTTTAAGCGTAAACGCCGTTTTGTTTTTAAATGTAAAACTACTCGAGTGCTTTGTTTTAAAAAAGATTTATTTTTGATTCAGGTGCTAGCATTAATAATGATGTATTTCCGTATAGCGTTTAAAGAACAATAAAATTATTTTAATGATTCGAAAATAAGATGCATTTGTTTAATTGAGATGTTTACCGCAATGGTCATTTAATTTTCCCCAAAAAAAAATATTTTGTTCATTTGTTTAATTTGTGCAGAATACCTACTTTCGTTAAGTATTTTTTATTTTTAAGTAAGTATTTTGAAAAAATTACAAGAATGTGTTACATAATTTTGGCACGTACACCCTTTGTTCACATAAACACGTAGGATTTATTAGCTTCCACTTTTGCATTTCATTAAAGTTTACGTAGAATTGGTAATAAGCTAACGTTATTTAGATTCTTAGAGCATAGTGTGAGTTTTCTTCTTAAAATAAGCAAAATTGTAAACTGTAGCTAAACGTATTTTGTTAATGTTAGGTTAAGGGATTTATTATAAATTATTTTAATCGAACTAAAAAAGTAAAATTAGTCTTAAATTATCACATTGATTAAATTTAAAAATTTTTTAGAGACGTTTTTTTCAATTTAACAACAAAATTTAATATTTGTAAATAAGAACAGTTTTTATTAAAGCAACTAAAGCAACTTTGTTGACAGATGCGTGAGCAGTTACTTTAGTCGATCCTTCTGTTATTATAGCCAACTATCTCGAATTGTTTGCTGTAAATACGCAAGAAATTGTACAATAGCAAACAGACACCAAGAATCACTCGACAGCTGTTTCGTCTTATTAGGACTCTTCAGGAAAACGAACAAACAAACACCGAGATTATAATTAATTTATGGACATGTTACAATAGTACCTACATTAGAAGTCGCAACACTTATTAGTCGTATATGTTGTGTCTTCCTGTAGAGAATTTAGTCGACAACGGGCATTTGTACAAGATGTACTTCACTTCAGTTCTCTCAATTATGAAGAATTAGGACGAAACAACTGTCGAGTGGTTCTCAGTGTTTGTTTGCTATTGTACAATCTCTTGCAAGCTTACAGCAGGCGATTCAAGATTGTTATTTATGTTTAGTTGACTACAATAATCAAAATATCGATTTATGTCAAGTTGCATTAATGACGTGTTACGATAGCACGAGGCGACATTAGATATCGCAAACTGATTAGAAGAAAAGTTTTGTTTATCTCGAAATTTTTAAACTTTATTCTTATTCCAAATCATTTTATTTTTCACATTATGCAACCCATATTCAGAACACTAAGTTAAGTACAAGCTTATATTCGCACTAAATAATCAGTAATTAGATTAATACCTACAATTAGCACAAGGTTGCGGCAGTAGATGTCGCACCAAACTTATTTGTCTTAGATTTTTTTTTTATCTAAGACAGTCCACGAAGGTCGAAGATCAAGTGCTAGCCCACCATGGGTGTTAGAGAGTGTGACATTAAATTTAATTTGTTAACACGTGATTTAAAAGATTGGAGGTTCGTGTCAGTTGGGAAGACATAGGCGGGAAGTTTATTCCATAGTCTAAAGACCCTTGGTATGAAAGTACGTGAGAAGGTGGAGGTCATGTGCGTAGAGAGCTGTACGGTGAATGGATGCATGCTCGATGTCCTTCTTGTGGCTCTGTTGGGGCTTTCTAAGGGCGGAACTATTGAGGATAATTTTTCGGAACACAGTCCATGCTAGTATATATAGAACAGCGAAAGGTCACCTACGGCACGTCGGACGGATAAAGGGGGAAGCTTTTTTGTCAGTTTGAAATCACTAATAAGCCGGACAGAATTCTTTTGAATGGAATCACGGATATTGAGTGTTGATAGAGTGGCCGCTCCCCATATGTGAGAGCAGTACTCCATGCCAGGTCTAATTGGTGAAACATACAGTGTGTAAAGGATAGAGGGAGAAAAGTATTTACAAGCTCGAAACAGAAATGCCAGCTTCGTAGCAGCTGATGTAGCCATTGAAGTGATCTGCTTGTGCCAGTTAAGATCCTGTTCAAATGAGATGCCAGCAAGATGGAAAGTGTCTTTGTCATCTAGAATGGTTCCGTTCATCTGAATAGGGTGTTTGTTACCGACATTTTTGCGAAACAAAGTGCATGACTCCGTTTTACATGCGTTGAATTGCACTAGGTTCTTAGCTCCCCAGTCTAGGAATGTTTGGAGATCACAGGAGAACGATTCATGCATGGACCGACACCTTTTGGAAGCTGTTTTGTGAAAGCGAATGCTAGAATGAAAGGTATACTGTCGTCAGCATAGCTATAGATGAGATTAATAGTAGAGCAAAGCAAGTCATTGATTTATTTATTTATTTATTCGTATGCACATTATACAAATATTGTACCTATTGTGATGTAAGTGTTATGTATGGTGCCCCAGAAGATCAATATAAACCTGTATAGTGTGGTAACCAAACCGTGTGCAATAGTAGATTGGTTTGTCTTAGCAAAGCATTTACTTCAAGATTTAGGAAAACCACTGAAACTTAAACATGCCAACCCTTACCCAGCCTAGTATTTACATGTAATAATATTAATTAAGTGTGTAAACATTATAGAAGGTAAATAAGAACATAAAATATAACAGCACAGCCACATATAATGGACCGGTCCAAGCGCCAGTCATTGATGAGCAGCAGAAATAGAGTGGGTGCGAGGATGGAACCTTGGAACACGCCTGCATTAACAGAATGAAAAGTGCTCATGTGCCCGTCAATCAGAACAAATATACTCATATTGGAGAGATAGCTACTAATCCAGTAGCAGAGTCTCGGGGAAAGACTGTAAGGTAGAAGTTTATTGAGCAACGCTGCGTGCCAAACCTGGTCAAATGCTTTAGATATGTCTAAAGCGACAAAAAGCTTGATAGATTTTTCCCAATTAAAGGTACTACAAAAGGTTGAACCAAATGTAATGTTTAGCGGTACTCGAAAAACATAACTGTACTATGTACGTTTGAATGGTTTAGACAATGTGATTCGTCTTCAGTATTCACCTGAAGACGATTGCAGATTCAATAGCAATTGAAACGTTGTGTTTATTCAATTAAACTAAAATATAGACAATGGAAGTCCAGAATAGTGTTATTATTTCAAAACTGTACTATGGTACATTGACGTGTAAAAATACAATGTACCATAGAGTGGCTACACCGACTAATTATTTCATATCATGAAAGGCGTAAAATTATTTGAATATGTAGCTGTACCAAATAATATTTATAAACTTGCGTTTGCGTTACCATAAATGATGGAACCAATTTGGCGGAACACTTGAATGTAGGTGCTATTCGGTTGATTATAAGTGAAACAATTTAATCATTATAAAATTAAATTTATTAAATAGTTTTTTTCTTACTTATTTGTTTTCTGAACTTATATTTTTGTTTCCAATCTTGACTTTCACATAAGAATAAAATTATTCAAGCACCAAATAATTTTTTTCTTTAAATTCATTTTAACCGAACTCCAGAAAAGAATGCATTTTTTTCCGACACAATTTGAGCGCAATACAGCAACATATTTTGTGTGCATATGATAATAATAAGGTTTTAAAACGTATTTTAATAAAAAAAAAAAATCAGTTATTATTTATGTTTTTTCATTTATTAATCAGTATTGTAAATTTTATGAAACACAAAACGCGGGTTCGGTACTAATAACTGGTCTATTTTTTTTTAATTACCTATTTAATTTTTTTGTTTTTTTTTTTAGATTGGTCGTATCAGAAATTTGTGACTCTGCTATTAATTTTTAATAGTTTGAACGCACACTGGATGGATTGATCATTATTAGTATTGGTTAAATAAGCGATTGAAAACAAACTAAATAAAATTTATGTCGTTATCCAATACTTTAATAAAATCTTTCAACACTATAATTAAAAATAATTTATACCTTTATAATTTTCTAATAAAAGTCACATCTTTGATAAAACGTTGTGAACGAGAAAAATAAAAAAAAACATAAGTAAAATGTGGGTATTGATTAAATTTTTTTAATTTTTTGATTTTATAAAAATTGAATTACGATTAATAAATCAAAAATAAGTTACGGCAGTCGGAATCAAATCCGGGGTTTAGTCGTGTAAATCTCTCCCCACTGTTTTGCCCACTCATCCATAATAAGTTCTCCATCCTAAATTTATAACTAAAATATCACAAACAATAACTTATTTCACCAATTTTGAGCCACACGGTATACCGAAGAAAGAAAACTTGCTATAGATTTATTATATGACCTACACGAGCAGACATAAGTAAGTAAAGTAAGTTTAAGTTTAAAGTTTATATTTCCTTTTTAATTAGTTATTAATTATGGGAAATAAAGATAATAACACTTACTTTTGACTTGGTCAAAGCGCCAATAAAAGTATTTTTAGTTCCGCTGCTAATAGCAACCGCTTGCGTACAAAAAAAACACATTAGCGTCAAAATAGTTTACTGATGTTTGAAAAAAAAAATTCTTTTTATGGATTTTTTTAAGATAAAAGTTGTTTTTTACCAGTTTTGTTTAAACATTTTTCTGTTAGATAGTGATTATCGAAGTAACTCACAATACTCACAATTATAGTAATTATAATACAATGGAAATAAATTAAATATCAAGTCAAAAGAAAATTTTTAGTTTCTTAAAAACATTTTTAATATTTCGAGTGCATATTTAATTGTATTTTTAAAATAAAAGTTTATAAGGACTAATTCCGACAAACCCTTTAATAATATCGTCAATAACATTGATAATGCAAAAATAACAAAAAAGAAAATATAACTTTTACTAGAATTTCTCTTAAATGTAGTGATTGTAATATACAGTTCTGTCATGCAATTCAATTTAGATATTAAAAAAACCAAATGAAATTATATGAAATCTGAATTAATAGGTTTTCGTTTTTACAGTTGCTGCGACTATTTTCTAGGCAGTTATGTCAAAAGTATAGCGACTTGAGAAGACACAAGTGGATAAAGGGCCTATGTAACACTTTTTTGAAAATTATTGTTTTTACATGGATAAACGGCCAAAGTACCTTAAATTTATTGTAACTAGGTTCAATACGATATTTCGTTATAGAATTAAAGTTAGTAGTGGATAAAGGGCCTAAGTATTACGCAGTAATATTATGAACCTATGGATAAAGGTCTTATGTACACATATTAACTTTAAGCCATATTTGTATCTGAAATTTTATTTAAAACAAATTCTTTTAAGTGGATAAAAGGCTTAAGTACTCGAAAATTGACGACCGCACAGCGAATGAAAGACCGATGTCCAAATATGAATGTACATAGGCCATTCTTCTATTAAGCAATATGTTCTTTCCCTACTGGAATTAAGGCGGCCGGTCTTCTTAGGTTATGTCTACAATATTGATTGTTTCTTTGGAAGTGCAAAAATACAGTCTTTTGTTACATATTGTTAAGTGAATATTGTTAGTGAAATGTCATTCAGAAGTAAATTACTTGTAGAACTTGGAAGGAGTGTTCATGAAAATTCAGTATTTGAAGAATCCACAGGTAAGTAGGTGGTACTTAGTACCTATTAATGATATAAAATGCACACGTCTTAGTAATTGAATGCAGGAGTACCATAACAGAGTAAATGCGACAAAATTCCTTATAAACGAGATATCATACAGAATTTTTTCTGATTTGCACTTTTGGGCGAAAAATAATTATTTTATTAGCTAGAAAACGGCGTTGTTCTTACGATAAGCGTTTGCGTATCGTAATAACTTCAGTACCAACACAAAGTAGAAAAGGATTATTTATTTTTATGTTGAAAAAAGTAAAACGCAATTTTTGTTTTTAACTGTTGTATATGTTTTTAACGAGGTGATTTTTAGAAGGAAATACCGAACATTCAGCAAGATCTGCATCAAATGAAACCGGTAAGTTTTTAAATGATAGATTAACGTGTTGATTACAAACTGATATGTATCTACTTGTTTATTTCAGAACTTTCATTTGACTCTATTGAAAATGGTTATCAACTATATACTCCTCCAGGAAATGTTGCAGAAGGTACTACATAGATATTTAAAGATTACTAAGCAGAAATACACTTTAGATTTCATTGTAAATAGTTATTCTCAGTAACTTTAACCGAAAATGGTATATTTTATATTTTTATGCCATAAACCTTTAAGAATATTAAAAAACTTAATAAGAATTCTTTTTAGAAGCTTTTGAGGAAACATCAAACGAGGAAAATCAAAACTTTTGACACCTCTGACAAATGTGGTTTTGAGTGGTAAGGTTTCTTATTAAGTTACTTGACTGTAAATAAAAAGGTTTTGTTTGTTTTAGATTTTTCGCAGGATAATAATTCTTTAGTGTACCAGCCAGGTAATTCCAAAATAAGTAGCAACAACGAGGCAGATATTGAAAATCGAAATATTCAAAATATTATAGAAAAACATGTTTTAAATTCAAATATTTTACCAGAAACTGACCCAGCCAATCACATTAGTACAGTAAATGTAAAGAAAAAGCTTTTTTCCCTACCTGAAAAAACTTCCAAGAAAAGAAAAAGATGCCCTAACCAATGGAAAAGAAATAAGGCTGCAATGTCCAGAGCAAAAGGTGAAAGCTACATGTCGCAGACAGGAAAGGTAATTTCGGCTAAAACCGTTAACTTAGGAAATCTGTGCAACAAAAACACTGCCGTTTATCATGTGACAGCAAATTCAGTCCAGAAGCAAGGACTGAAATACTGAAAAAGTTTTATGGATTAGATGTAAATTCAAAAATGCATTGTTATTTAAAAGCATTATAATCGGACCAGTCCAACGACATAGAAAAGGAATACAAAAATCTAAAACTGCATCATTTAAATACAATGTTACTCATAATAAAGAAATAGTAACAGTATGTAAAAGTGCAATTTGTTCGTTATATCAAATTTCGGAGAAGAAACTACGTGTTGTTCGAGAAAAATAATGCGGTCGAGTGGATCTGCACCGTCACCTGACAAAAGAGGTCAACATGACAACCGACCTCATAAAATTCCGACAGAAGTAACTGAAGCAGTGAAAGCACATATTAATATGTTCCCGGCCGAATCGTCGCACTACTCCAGACACAAGAATAGTAATAAAAATACCTTTCTCCTGAATTAAACATAAGCAAAATGTATAACTTGTATATTGAGGATTGCAATGTAAATGGTCTTCCAGAGAGATACAAGGTAAAACATTGCACCTATAGCAATATATTTTCCAACCATTTTAATTTATCTTTTGGACAACCGAGAAGTGACACTTGCACTACGTGCGATTCTGGATCCAATACTGAAGAACATCAAGAGCAATATCGGTATGCTTTTGAGCAACAACAGAAAGATAGAGCATATGCAAGCAGCACAGATAATGTGTGCTATGCTTCACTGGACCTACAACAAACACAACCTTTACCAAAACTAACCGTCTCTAAAGCTTTTTATCTCAGGCAGTTATGGTTTTATAACCTGAATATTCATACTCTAACAACTGCTGGGGATAAACCATATTTCTTTACATGGACTGAGGATATTGCCAGTAAGGGAAGTTTGGAAGTTGGTAGTTCTATTCATACATTTGCACAGCATTTTAAAAGATTTGCAGAACAAACAGATCATTTGATACTGTGGTCTGATTCATGTTCCGGGCAAAATAAAAACTTTAATATTATTGCCTTGTATCAGTACCTGATTTTAAAAGGAATGTTTAATGTGATTGACCATAAATTCCCGAAGTAGGGCATTCGTATTTAGATTCAGATCGCGACTTCGGTAGAATTGAAAAAACTTGCGAAAGATGGAAAAATTTTTATTCCCGATCAATATCGACAAATAATACAATCATCCAGTATCAAATCTTCTATTATTATCAATATGGAACACCAATTTAAAGACATAGAACAGATTATCCCGTCGTTGCACTTAATCAACCGAAAAAAAAATACACTTCAACAGCAGGTTTATTTTCGAGATAACGTAAAATGGATACGCGTAGAAGAATACGGAAACTACTACTACAAAATTGCCTGGATCCATTTACGCCATTTTACAAGGTAGACATTTTAAAACGTGGTGCCAATAAAGTTAAGTCCGAAAATTTTACGCTACAGACTATACAAAAAGCATAATGAAGTGACGGCAGAGAAAAAGGCTAATATCAGGGAACAGCTAAATTTTATTGACGAAGAGTACAAATATTTTTATGAAATATTTTTAGAAAAGATAAGGAAGTCGAAGAAAACCAAGTATCCACGAAGAAAAAAAAGTAAAAATACGTAAAATTGCAAACATTTTTGTGGCGAGGACGTGGGTAAACCATATTATTGGTGGACATGTGCCCTTTTGTATTTTAAGTTCAATGTTTCATGTTTTACTAATTAGTGGATAAAAGACCTATGTACATTTGTTTCTAATTTTTACAAAAATATGTGTATTTTCTTTTTATTACTATTACCATAAAACTTTTCAGTAAAATATCTGCACTTTAAATAAAAAATTAATTTTAAATTTTATTCCTAATAAAAGTACCAATTAAAAAAGTTTAAACTCAAATATCTCGAAAATATATTCTTGGTACATAGGCCCTTCAGCAACTTGTGTCTTCGATTGTGGGAAGCATTACAAAATTATATGTTTACTTTTAATGACAAGTAGTGGTTTTTGATAAGGCCTCCATATATTCGGGGTAAACGTCAACAAAAACTAGCTTGGAAAAGGTAGTGTTTTTTCATTACACTTCCACCTTACGAAGGATCCATTAGAAAAAAAATCTTACTCAATAATTAAGTGTCATCTGGAGTAATTCAATCAATTTATACAATCTAAAATTTAGTGTGTTTCTTTTATTTTCTTCGGGAGTTTGGTCGTGAAAATTATTATTAAAAAAAACATGGTTTCAACAAGAACAATAAGCCCGTGTGCTACGGAAAAGTTGACGTAGGCGTTTATTAAACGCCTTGGTGGATGAGTTGGTAAAATGGTCAGGTACGGATTTACACGATAAAACCTCAGGTTTGAGTCCGATTATCGTAACCTTTATTTTTAATCAACTTTATTATCAATTTTGTTGTAATTCAATTTTTACAAAATGAGTTTTTAACTTCTGATTGTAACTAAGAATTAATAATTTTTTACTTCTGATCCGACAGAGTTAATAAACAGAAATAACAAAAGTTACTGCAATTGTAATCAAACCCGGGTTTTGGGTGTAAATCGACAGCGGTTTAACCAACTCGTTCACTAAGGCGTTTTCACCAAGTGAACCAAATCACACACACTGTATAATAATTACTTTATCCAAAAATATTAAAATAAAATTATTCTGATAAACCCGAGTGCAAAACATTAATAATTTAGTGTTGTACATAGGTACATGGTGCTACAGAGTGTGTAATTCGTCAACATTAGAATTGTGTATGTTACAAAACACCAAATTAATCTTACCATATTTTTTCAAATAACGCATTCTGAAATGTTGACACATTTTGATAATCAAATAGAAAATGTTTGAGAATCATTTAAAAAAAATCAATCGCAATTTTCATTCGATATTTCAAAAATATTTGTAATCAATTCGACGAAATCATTTTTGTGTAAATTTAGAGATAAGTTTTTTCTATGTAAGCTAATTTTTTTTCAATAGGAAGGGGTGATTTTTTATAGTTTAATTAGTTTGTATGTTTATGGAACGTTTTGGTGCATTTTGTAGAACCACATCAGGTATAATATTTTCGCATAAAAAGGGTTAGGTTAGAATTATTTGCAATTATACGTAGTAAAATTATGACAAAATATATCTTTGGTTGCAATTGGTAATAACGTATGTCAAAAGAAAATTTAACATCCGGTAATAGGTTATATTATATGTTTTATGTTATTTCGCAGTTTTTCATCATTTTATAAATGAACAAATTTTTAACCTAGAGAATTTTGTGGTGGTTGCTTGACATTAATACAATTCTATAAAATACATTATTTCACGAAAGCATGACATCAATACACTAAATTTGGTTACTATATTCTAGCATTCAAATAATTTTATTTTGTGCTAGAATGGGTTTATCTACGCATTCTAAACGCAAAATAAGAACTATCTACAGTATGTCTCAGGATGGGGTTGCCAAGAGGAAAAGAATATTTATTTTTAATTTTTCGAAAAAAATGCATTCTTCATAAAAGTTCTAATTTTTCTATCCATTCTAGAGAAAAATGGAAAAATAATCCGAAAAATTAGATCTCGTTTTCATGGCAAACGATAACAAGATTTTTGACTTTATTTATTAAATGACAATGTTGTCGAAAGAACAACGAATTTACCTTATTCAGTGTTACGGCATAGGTGATAAAGCAATTCGTCAAGTTATTGAGGAGTTTAACTAAAAATTCCCCGATGTCTTTATATCAAAATGTGGTGCACAAAAATTAATCAAGAAATTTTTAACCACATTCTCCATATAGACATAACGGAATGAAGATGACGCTGCGGCCCTTATTGTGATGGATTCGGTTCGGAATAACCCACATCATCAGAAAATACAATATTTCGATAAAAGTATTGATTATCCATTATTTGAATTACTTAAATTCGTTGTTCTTTTGACAACATTGTCATTTAATAAATAAAAGTTAAAAATCTTGTTACCGGTTGCCATGAAAACGAGATATAATTTTTCGGACTTCAAAAAATATTCAACTAAATGAACCTATTTTTCCATTTTTCTCTAGAATGGAAAAAAAATTAGAACGAAGAGAGCCGGTTCCGCGGTCTTGAAACTTTTATGAAGAATACATTTTTTTCGAAAAATTAATAACAAAAAAGTTTTTCCTCTTGGCAACCCCATCCGGGGACATACTGTATAATTGCAATATGTTACGGTGTTGAAATAGCTATTTGTGTTACTAGTCACGAAACGCATGATTTTTTTGTAACCAATGTCATAATTGCGGACCAACGTAGTGAGTTACAAAGAATTTTGTTTTGTTACGTGTTACATACAATATTTTTCTATTGTTGAAAAAAAAGTTTAAAAAATGAATTAAATATATTTCGAATTTAAATCTAATCAAGTGTTACCGATGTTACCACAGTGACCATTTTCAAAACAAACGTCAAACAATCAGACAAGTAACAAAAAAAATTAGTGACGAAAAGTTTAACTTTAAAAGTGGACAACATTTAGACCTACTTTAATTATGATAAATGTCGCTTTATTTGTCAAAATTAGAAAAATGATTTTAACATAAAATTGAAGTCAAAATAAAGTCAAATTGATTATTTAGCATTTTTGCGATAATCAGGAGAGAAAGAAACAGCAAACTTGCATGTGCGTGTAAGGTGGTGTGAAAATGTGAGCATTTCCAATGGTACCTCTTCACATGTACCTAATAGGAAAGTTTGAACAAGAAAATCTAAATTTATATTAAAAGTTTGGTAACTTACGTTGTAACAAACCGTTTGTCAAACTGATATGTAATATTGATAAGTTGTACCAACGGACAATACTACTTTCTTTTCTGTCTGCTTAATGCGAAAATGTGATCGTAATGTACCACTTTTTTTGTACACATTTGTCAAACAAAGTAATTGACCGTTTTTATTAAAATAGCAATTTCCAAAATTTTCAAAAAGCCACATATTAACATTGTCGGCCTTATACATTAAAGTCTTATACTAACTTTCTTTACTTTATTTAATTTTTATTATTTAGTAATAGTAATATCACCAATCTGAACGCAGAAAAAATCTTCCTTACAACCTTGATACACAAATAACTACATATTATGATAGAAACAACAAATAATAAATTACTTACTAATTATTTAAATATTTGAAAACATTTAACTAATCAAAGAAAATGTATGCATGATAGACTTTTCATTTAATTAGCAGTTTTATTGTTATATTCATGATGGGGAGTTAAGCGACGGTTTCGAAAAAGAAAATTTTAACACCAATTTTTTTTACTTTTTCCTACGAATTAGAATCAAACTAAAACTACGTAGTCACTCTAATTAAACAAAAAAAAATTGGAACAGAATTTTAAGCAAACATTCTGTATATCGACTCAATGCCTATAATCAACTAATCCGAAAAATCAATATCTAATACTGTTGTGGTAAATTATCGACTTTTAGTTGATGTGGATTTATGTGTCGAATAACCTTTTTAACAAAAATCTTATTTACTATTCTTAATCAAGGTATCGAAGTAGATTATATTGTGCGAGTGAGAATCAGTTATAAACCATATTATAATATTTATTTTGGTGATGTAAGGTATCATTTTCACGGAATTAAAAAGTTTCTGACAAGCTTGCCTATTACAACTACGTACTACATTTTGATATTTGAGCTAAACATGCACCTGCAGATTTAAAATTGATTTTCATTATTTTAATAATTTCAATTATAAGAATGAACCACTAAAAGAAGGGAGGGTGCTGAATAACAGGGACCAACATACCAAATTTTATCACCAACCGTAAAAATGCGTCTTCTTATTTTATTTTCTAAATAGCGAAATTACTTTTACTTTTCCATTTAATACTATGCATCAGTCACGGGTATTTTGCAGTATAGTATAAAGTAATAAAATATATAATAATTATACAAAACATAAAAAAAAATTACATACAAAGTGGTGTAATAATAATTAAGCATAATAATAATATGTTAGCAATGTTTTTCCAACGCTGCTTAAGTAGATACATATAATAATTAGAATACAATTTACCTACGCTATGTTACAATATTAAATGAACAATTAAATATCAATAAAAAACGGGTTGTAATAACGTACGTGGAAAACTAGGCTTAATAATGAATCTTCATCACATAAACAAAGGAGAAAAAATGTAAACACTTATTTTTTTCGATGCGATATCTAATCAATTTTTGAAACCGAATATTTTTAGTAATTACTCAAAATAGTTGGGACGCAAAAAAATTTCTATATACAAAACAAACATGTTTATCACAACCAGTAAAGTTTTTACATAAAACATTAGTTTGCTTTTTATTAAGCAAATTGTTTGGCAATAATATGTTAATGAGGCTAGAAAATCAGATCGGTTCTAAAGTTTTGCGAAATAATTATTTATAATAAACACAATTATGATTTTTCTTCAACATTTGCGTGTTCAACGTCAATTTGGCGTATATATCGTTTGTGTGAAGTCGTTACTTGACCCGATTAGAGAAATTGATTTATAGAATACAAACGGTTTAACAAACCACTCCAGAGTTTTTGACACAAAACTTTAAGCGTCGCGTCGTTAAAAGAAAGCGGATCCATATGCGTTTATCTCACGGTTTTGGTAAGCGTGTCGCGCCATATTATCGGCTCACATACGTTTATAATTGTTTTTTTTTCACGTCCATTAGATTTTAATTTTTCACACGCGGAAATGAACAATATAACATATGTATAAGTATAGTGTTTATACAGACATATGTTCGTGGTCGGATAGACAAAGTAGCGCAATCCCTGAGACTCGGCCGGGATATTTATGGCCCGAGGGTCACAAGCCATTGCTCCTGCCGCATTATTACCCAACAGGGTTTATATTCGATTGTGTAGACGTTCGCAAAATATATACACCTGTTGGAGTTCCTGTTGCTTCAAATATTGTACTTAGAGCTATCTTAATCGACCCTCATGACCAATTTATCTGTGTTTGATGGTATTGCATGTGAGAATGAGTGAGTTATTATCTATTGATTCAAAATTATTGGTGTTTGATTTTTGCATGTTACGAGCGAGTGAGTAACAACACGGAACGGCGTTATCAGAACATCTACCGTAATGGTTTCCATAGCTGCAGCAATGGGTAAAGTTATATTAAGCCACCGAGTAATCTTCCAACTGGTGTCGATAAACAGATGGGCGGAGAAGTTAGTGGATTGGCAAGTTTACCACACTAATTAAAACGTTATATGCAAATTTCGACAGAAAATTATACGTTCTTATAAATTCCAGCTCGAAACACTTTTACAAATAACATGGCCGCTGAACGTTAATAATTTAATTTACTTAATAACTTAATTTTACCTGGATTCCTCAAAAGGGTCTATTATATTAAAGTGATGAATCTTACACGTAACAACGGAAGTGTAAATAGTTAAGATGCACGCAGCGGCACAATAATTTGCGCATATTTTATTTATATTATAAAATTAAAACGTTTATAACACAAAGCACGCAGAAAATTTTATAGCACTAATTAAGAAACGTGTTTGAATTTCTCGACAGTGAAAACAGTCAATTAACATTTGATTAAATTAAGTAATTAAAAAAAAAATAAGGTGGTTCGTAATTAGTGGGGGGATGATCGTTATTATATTTTTGCGGAAACGCGTTATACAAATAAAAATATTTTTCGCTTGATTTATAGTTTCGTTGGCTATTTTAGATACATCAAAAAGATTTTCTTGATTTATACTCGACAATACATATATCAGTTGTTACATTGGATTACGAATAAATAAACTGTAGATTATTAATGATAGATTTAAGGCTAACGACGTAAACGCGCCTTAAATTTGCAACAAACGGCGCTTACCTATATTTCAAATTTTATTTTGAGGTTGCGGGGATGATAAAAAAAACCGCAACAAATTGATTTCGTAAATTATTAAATTCTTCCGCCGCGCAATAATAAATTTTGATTTGCCCCATCAGTAGTTGAATAATTCAAAGTCAATAGATAGGTAAAAGTTATGAAGTGAGAATAATTCCATTAATATTGCACCCTACTTCAACAGTAAATTATAAGGAGTCCCTATGTTTGGCAGATTTATGGTAGAATTATTATTGTCTGTTTATTTGATTTTATTTTGAGTGGATCTATAAGAGTAGTCTTGCCTTTACTCAGGGGCGTATCACAAATCTTTTTGCAATAATATTCGTGCCCGAAGCACTATATGCATTACATATCCTATTATTATCTCATTCACGATTTTCTCGCGTAATTGTTATGTACGATTTTATATCTTAATTCGAATAATAATAACAACAACAACACCGAAAAAAAATCAAAATATTTACGTTTAATTTTATATAAACTTTGGCGGGAAATGACCGCTCGATGGGGTCGTGTTTGATTTATTACGCTTCTCTGGCGAGGCGAAATAGAGCCCTTATTCAACGGTGTGACACGACCCACATTCTAAATTTAACTACATCAACCAAACCATTCATTATCGCGAATTAAATAATTGAAAATCACTTACTTTGACCCAGATGTACTCGTTTCATCCACGGATAAATTTGTGGCGGATTTTGCGATTGAGACTTGGAATTGTTATTACTTCCTCCTGTCTTTTCGTTACTCGAAGTCGAACTTGTGCTTGACGCAGGTGATGATAAGTTTTGTGATGCCGTTGTCGAAGACGTTGCTTGTTTTCCTTGCGGAGAAGTGCTGACTGATAAGGGTGAAGTTAGACCAGAATTTTTCGAAGTAATGGTTGCACTGCTATTAGTTTGACTACTAGACATTGGCGGTGTACTTCTTGCGGGTGCGCCCGTTGTACTTAAATCTTGAGGAGACGCGACACCGGTGGACGATGTTGAATCTGCATATTTACAACTTGCAGCTGCACTTAAAATTCCGGGACTTTGAGCTCCCGGACTCGAATGGTGTATGTGCGTAGAACTTCCGGTTAATCTTTGCGGTTGTAACTGGGTATAATCGCCCATCGGTGGTTGTAATCCATGTCCGGGTGCGGGGGTCGCGTAAGGATGTTGATGATATTGCGGACCTACCTGGGGTGGTGAATAACACGCTGGTGGATAACTAGAAGCAGATGCCGCGTTCGGGTTGTAATAATCGGAACCCGGACTAGATACTTGATGAGCTTGTTCTGTACCAGCAGCAGCACGAGGCTGCTGACCGTAGCACTGCGCTAAAGAGTTTACAAATTGATAAGAACTCATTGTTTCATACATTCAAATTGTTTTTTTTAAACGGTGTCTTTACATGTCTATAAAAAAATCAACAGTTGAAGTTTTACGTTAAGTTAACATTTTTTAAATTTAACACAATCACAAGAACACACCAATAAATTGCACTGCACGTGTATAAACAATTTACTTTCGATAAGGATCGTTTAAACCTAATTATCGCCGTACATCATCGCGACTGTTAAGTTATAGGAGTTTGAAGGTACTGCGGCTCAAGTGAGTCACGTGGAAGTTTATATGATAGTGATAGACATTCGCGTCGGGACGATTGCGTAGCGGCGCCACAACTGCCCAATCCCACACGTTGATTGGGTTTACTGTGCGAGGATGCGATTCTTTGAACATCTGGTTTCGGTGGGGAAAGGAGCACTACAACAAAGGGGATGGTGTGCTTTTGCATAGCGTGTAGAACAGAGATGGCTCAAATTCTGGGGAGCCACCAAAACGGCATGCTTGGCGTGGAAAATCGGTACGAGCGCAGGCGCTGGGAGGAGTTTTGGCGGGGAACGAGGCGTTGCTATAGGGTTAGAAATTGATAATTTGTTGTGAATTGTTTAAGATTTGATGCTCAGCTGAGCAGTTTATTCTGATACTATATACGGCCTACTATGCCGGTTGCATAGTCAAGTCAAATTTAACGACTCGTTAACTTATGACCACTGGTTTTAATTCTTATTTGAATTTTGTGTTAAATTTGCACGCAACGTCAAAATTAATACGAAAAGCAAAATTTTGAAAATTATTGTGATATTTTTTTTTACTAGGAACGTGGGAAAGGTGTATTCATAATGCGTTTTCAAAAAAAAGCACTTAAACAAATATTTCAGAAAGTTGATTAATTTTCATTCGGATGAGTAATTTTTCAAACGATATCGGCAAGATCAGTTTGCAGAAATCCTTGAATGTGGTTTAAGGATAACGAGCTAAAAAATATTTAAAAAACATAAAATTCGATATTCTAGTTTAAATGCAATTAATTACCTACAACACCGAAAAAGTTTTATTTTATACTGGAAATTAAAATAACAACAGAATCAGATCCTTATTCGAAAAATGCTCAAATTAAAATACGCGAATATCACAAAAAAATTAACATAAATAAATATTTTTCTGTTTAAAGGAATTTTTAATACATTATTTAATTAGATAATTAAATTTTCAAAAATGAGTTCTTATGTTATTGTCTACAAGCTTAACTGGAACTCAAAATTTCATGACCTACTGCAAAAATCACTTTAATTTTATAAGTGCTCAGTAGGTACATAATTAAAAATTTTTAAACTATATGTTTTGTTTACCTATTCTTTTTTTATTTATTGAAGTTTGTAAATTATTGTTCCCTGTGGCTTATTCTGTCATTAGCTTATTCAGAAGGCAATTTTAATTTAAGGTAAATTCTCACACAAAAAAATTCAGAAATAGTAGTTGGTATCGTTTAAAATCGTTGGAAATGATTAAGGATTTTAAAATAATCGTCAAGTGGATAACGGAAGGAAGGTGACTTATAAATCAGCAAGTATGTTATTACGTCTTTTTAACTATCAACTTGCCTTTGAAGGTCCCTTTTATGACTCAAGTCAAAATAATTTACTGTAAAAAAATAGGTACTCGCTTTACGGAAGGTGGTTTTTATGTCGGTCGCTTTTTCTAAACTTACCTATATCTACGAACCTACTACAAATTGCAATAGCAATGTCGATTAATTTTTTTTTATAAATCCTTATTTTATATCTTCGCATAAAACTTTAAGCGGAATAAAATGTTGTCAATAATGTAGCAGGTATGTGTTGATAAATTGATTTTATTCATCCACTTTGCAATCTCAACAAATTTTTTAAGATTCAATAGAGGGATGGAGGATATAATGCATGTGTGCACTTTTTGGGCGTACTTTTATACAATCTCTATGAAATTTGAAACAAATTTCTAGGATAGATTTTGATCATTTAAATGATAAATGTCACCTTAACATTGACTTGCCTATAAATTAAATTTGTCCATACTTTATATACGTTGAAATTAAAAATGTCATTATCAATAAGCAACGCCGTAGTAAAATTTTACCAAAATTGGAACATAGTCTTTTTAATTTTTTAAGATTACGTTTAAATATCAAAGTAAATACTTAATATTTCTTGTTTTTCCCCCGCGCTTCCAGCTACGTAATTGTTTTTTCAGTTGTTGTTGTTGTTCAGTTGACAGTTTTATGCGAGACTATGAGTTGTGCGCGCAAACAAAATATAAATAAAAAAGTCTAAATATTTATATAGTGAACTCAGAACTGTCATATTAGATTTGCGTACATACTGCTATCAATAAATCCAGTATGTAAAAAATAAGATAAACTCTACAACCGAATCTATACATAACATAACATAACGTAAAATATCTATTCTTTTAACATATCTATTATTATATCCGAACTTTATTCAGTGGGTGTCAAAGGTCCTCTACCATATTGGATTAATTCTTATCTTTCTGGCAGAAAACAAAGGGTGAAAATGTCTCATCACAATTCAAGATTTATGAATGTTAAGTCTGGTGTCCCCCCAAAGGATCTGAATTGGGACCCTGTGCTTTTTTTAATCTTTATAAATAATGTAAAACTACTGAAAGTATAGTGTCATGTAGTTTTCTACTATGTTCGATGATGATCTGAAGTTATTCAACTGCATTGAAAATCACTTAGATACTCAAAATATACAAAAGATGTATACAACTTACTAAATTGTTGTAAGATCAAGCATCTGAATCTAAATGTTTCACAAAAAGTCAACAAACTATATAGTCATCTTGATATTTATAATGTTACGTTTAGTCAATTCAAAAACCATCTAACGATGATACTAAAAATGTTATGTACCTTTCAACATATTTGAAAATTGGAAATACTACCCCTAAACAGACAAATAGATAAATAAATTATTAATTTAATAAAGAATAAAAATGTCAATTGCAAAAATATACACATTCTAAGTGATTCTATAACTTCAAAAAAATTATGGTATTTTCAAGAACATTGAGTACCTCAGAAGAATACTAGTTACACCCATTCTCTTAAAAGAAGTAGGTATAGGGCAGTTTTCGATAGAAATACTATTAGATGATGTGAATTAACTTCATACTATTCATAGCAATAGCAATTTGTCTTTTTAAATGTCATCAGTTATTACGCAAAAAGTGTTGACGCAGTAACTTCAGCCTTTTGTAACTAACTTGAATTACGCTCTTCTAAATTTGTTTCCCACAAAACCTCAAATGAAAAACTTTGGTCTACTAAATGAATAAAAAAGTGTGACAGTGTAACAAACAAATAATCATTAAGACTTGATGACAATGATGAAAAACGAAGAGAATTTATAAAATTTAAGTACCTATTTAATTCTTTAAGAAATCGTTACCAATACTCCTATTTAAATTAAATTTAATGATCTGATGCCACCACCTTCGTATCTGACAACATTTCTTATTTTACAAATACTATAAGTACTACCTACGTTGAATATTTTATATCTATTTTAGAATTAGAATTGTCTCTTTGTTTTGAGAACGTTTGACAATTTTACTTACCAGGTTATCAAAATTTATAAATTTATTTTTTTTGTATGTGTATTAAAAAAATTGAACTCTATGGCGCTACAAACAAAATGAGCATACTTTAAATATTAATATTTTGTTTAGAATTATTAGTTAATTAAATAGATACCTATTTATTAGGCCACATTCTTACAATAATAAGAACAATGCACCGTGTAAAGAAATTAATAAAAATTTAAAAAATAAAAAACATACAACACAGTTAAAATATTAAAATTTATTAATTGAAAATTAAAAATAAAATATAACGAAAGTGGACTTGCGACCTCCGGACAGGATTACATACGAGAAAATAATTACATCAATGCATGATAGTTTACGTAAGTTGTTCAATAATTTACGAAGCTCAGGTTACTAATATTTAAAGTAGATATGCACATTAAACTTATAGCACAAATTTTGTTTCTCAATAATTAAGTATAAGTATTATTCTAATGTCTTTAAAAGATAATGGCATCAAAATGTCACAATGACATTACATCGAATAAAGTTCTGGTTCTCAAACTTTGCTATTTCCCACCTCCTTATTCACCTTTAATGATTGACATATAAAGTAACCTAAAAAGCTTTTGGCGACTTTTAAGCACAATTCAAATAATTTGTTTTTATATTTCAAAAAAATTTGATTGGACCAAATATGTGCCGTTTTGTTCCGATGTTCGTAGAAGGTCTTGTCTATATTGCTAAAAAACTTGACCAAGCGATTTGCTTAGGCTTCTTGTGAAGCCAATTATACACCATTAAGAAGGTTCTACAGAAACCGAAAGAAATCGTAGTTTGACTATACGGTGAATGCAGCAAAGTTTTTTCAAATTTTGCCAAATCATCAAAGATGTGTGTGGCCTGGCGTCTGATAAAACATAACACTTTTCTGTTGATCAATACAAAATCAATTCTTTGGCCAGGCTGTACAATTTTCTTTCAATCCCACCAAACACAAGCATCATCTTCCTTGGCGTCAATCCGGGCTTTTCTACTTCTACTTCTACTTCTTCATCTTCATCTTTTTTTGACTACTATCTTTTGCGCACATTATTGTCGTACGCGATCAACTTTTCATCGTCGGTGATCATACGATTTAGAATTGGTTTTATTTTGTTTTATTCCAGTAGAGATTCACAGTTGGAAATTTGGTTAATTAAATTTCTTTCCGTGAATCGTGTGGCACCTAAGCATCGATCTTCTTTTTGTATCTTTCCTTTTCAAAATAATTTAAAATTTTTTGCTGGTTAATGTCTAGATTCTTACCTATATCATCTTGCTTAATTTTTTCTTTGATTGTATCTACGTTTTTGGTCAACCAGAGCGAGGTACTTCATTGACATCAAAATATCCACCACAAAATCGAGCTATTCACGGGCTGTTCTTTCTGATACTGTATCAGGTCCATAAATATCCCAAATTTTTTTAGGTGCCTGTAACGCATTCTACCATTTTTTGAAATAAAATAACAAAATGTATAAATTTTTTTCTTATTTTTACTCATTTTCAAGACGCAAACACTTTTTTTCTAATTTATTTTATAAAATGATTTTAAATAACACTATAGTATAACCTGATGTAATTTATATTATCAGAGATATGCGCCTTTAGCGCCATCTATCGACGAAATCGGATACAACTTTAGAAATCTTTTGTGTACTGCGGAGCAACTTCAGTAAAAAATGTACAAATTATAAGACTTAAACACCCTCGTGTAACAATACAAAACTTTATCTACAACAGAGCTAAAAGCAATTAGAAACAGGTACTACTACGTTGCCTGGGTGTCCGGCATCATTGTCAACAAAATGGTCATTATTAATTCTGTACAACTATCTTTTAATTAATGAGTATAAAATTAATAATACCATAGTATGATAATATCCATAGTAACTGTAAGAATTGAGGCTTCCGGGTGGAGTCATTATTAGAACAAAAACGTTCAATCCTGGAAGACGTTTTTGTTTCACCATAGTAACTGACTAGGTTAAAAAATTAATTTACACGTATTTCATAATAATTTCAACAATTTTGATACATTTTGCATATTTTTTTCAGAATTTTAAAAGAAAGACTGAAGAAAACGCTATAAAGTAGCAAGTACACCCATGAACAAAACTCTTACTTTTTTCAATTGTATTCTAACATACTACTTCTTTATCATCAGCAGTAAACCTACGATACAACTATCTTCTGATATGCAGGATTTTATCTTTAGACAAAACAGTTTGACTTCTAATGAGGATAAATAAGTAGTTACAAGGACACGTAACTTTTATTCGAAAAATTTATTGTAAATGTACCGTGCAAGAAGTTCAGTCTGTAAACTAAAAATGGAACACTCGTATATACCTACTTAGAGTGTACATAATACGCAATTTTAATTGACAAAAACTAATGCAATGTATACAATTCGTCAAGAAATATAATATTCCATGTTCATCATTATTAATCATAGCAGAAGGTGTACTATACATTAGGTAATCCACTGAAATATTTACAGGGTGAGCGAAACTCGATGTCTCAGCTGTATTAAATAGGAAAGTAAAAGCATTTAAAGAAATCTGAATAATTTTTTTTTTAAATAAGAAAGAAGAAGGTCAATTTTACACCAAATTTGCAATTTCTTCAAAATTTGGAAACTGACCAGATGACGTCATCTAATTTTGTTGTTTTCAAAAGTAGGCTTTGAAAATAAATAACAAAATCGCATCTATCAAAGGTGAAATGTAATGGTAGT
>JALBCR010000863.1:107500-305000 GCA_030710515.1 Abscondita cerata | reverse complement strand
CCTTCTGACGAACAATTCATTTTCGGTATAAAACATGAATTTAAGGTACTTTATACTATTTACAGTTACATGGCGCAAGCGATATTCTACTATTATTTTGTCAAAAATTTACTAACTATTTGCCCTATTGACTGGAGTATTAGTTGATCTGTCTTCTAATATGCAATAATTTTTTTTAGAGAAAAAAATTTCTTATAGTTACAGTTATTGCGTAGTAAACATACTACTACTATTAGTCTATTGGGTGGATTATAAGAAAATTCCGATATTGCGATGCATATTTGCGTCTTCTTCCAACGCATGTACTTTAATTGAACCCATGTTTTAACGTAGATTTCAGTTTCTGTTCTATCTTTGTTTTTTTTTTTTTTTTTTTTTTTTTTTTTATTTTTTTAAATTTACAAAAATTTAGATGCATAATTCTGCTTTTAACTCCACCTAAGTCAAAATGGTCTAGGACAAATTTAAGACTTAAGTTCTTGTTCCATTATAAATTGTTGACGTATCTTCTCTAACATATGGTGGCTTTATCAGTATACAATTTATATACAATTCTTATTCTAATGATATACCTTAAAATAAGTTTTTTAGCTTTGATAAAGCTCTCATAACAAACGAATGTCACAAGTTTCTTAAATCTTAAGTTTGTAAAGTGGTTAAGAGGGATAAAGATGACTCATAGGTAGTCCATTTTTTTAAATATTATTATTAAAAAACTAAAAATTAACAATCTAAAATAAACTAAAAATAAAAAAATTAAAAAATTAAATAAATTTATTTGCTTAAATAAAAAAAAAACTAAATATATCAAAAATATAAAAAAAAAAAACATAAAAAAATTTTTAAAAAAAAACATTTTGGTGTTTTTTATAACACCCCCCCTAAAGAACTTTGTACTTCTCAGATTTACTTATTTATTTATTTATTAAATTATAGATACATATTATTTTTTCTTGATATTTTATTAATTTTTTAATATGTAGTAGTAAAATAATTTAAATTTCTTTAAATTTTAAAGTTTGGTATTGTAATATATTTAATTTTTTAAATTTTTTTTCTAGTATTCTAGCGAATCTTTTCCAAATTCTTAACCCCGAATTTTCAAATTTTTGTTCTTTACTTCTGTATTTACAAATTATATATGTACATATCAATTAACTGTGTTTTTTTTTTAATTTTACATATTCTAACCGTTTTGTTTTCAGAAAAGTATATTAATTTTCAATGTTAAGCACCAAAAACTTCACTCGAATCTATACCGTGTGTCCCACAAAAAAGTTGATATAAGCGTTTTCTATGTTAAATTCAAAATTAATTAATATCTTTTTTCTGGCACAATTTGAGCTCAATATACCAACATATTTAATTAGATAGATAAATGAGAACTTTGTGTGGTAAATGTAAGTGTTTAAAAAGAATTTAATAAAGAAACAGTAACATATGATTTACGAAAAAAATCTTGTTTGATCTCGATTGTTGTAATGTTTTTTAATTAATAAAATTATAATCGATACAATTTTTATAAAATGAGTAAAATCTTTTTCAAAATTGTAAATTCACTTTACAAAATTGTATAATAATGATAATAAAGCTAATAAAATAAATACTACAAACGGACCTTAGTTAGAAAGCGCAAGAAGATTACTATGCCACAAATCAACCAATACGTCCACAAATGCCGCTTAATAAATAAAAATTCATTCGGTTCATAAATAAAATTTTACAAAAAATAACAAATAAATCACATCAATTTGTTTTATTTTATTTATTCAACATAATAAATGTTATATTGTGCCAGAAAAAGATATACGTTAATTTTAATTCAATATAGTAAAGTTAAATTTAAATTAAATTAACTTTTTTTTTTTTTTTTAATAAATTTTTTTTTTTTATTTTTTTTAATAAAACACCAATTTTTTTTAAAAAAATAAAAAATTTTTTTTAAAAAAAAAAAAAAAAAAATTTTTTTTTTAAAAAAATTTTTAATAATTTTTTTGTCCAAAAACAGATGAATTAAAAATAAAAATAAAAAAAAAAAAGGGGATTATTTAAAAAAAAAAAAAGAAGAAAGTTTAAAAAATTAAAAATTTTTTAAAAAAATTTTTTTAAAATTTAAAAAATGAAGAGTTTTTTTAAAAAAAAAAAAAAAAAAAAAAAAAAAAAAAAAAAAAAAAAAAAAAAAATTTTTTAAAAAAATTTAAAAAAAAATAAAAAAAAAAAAAAAAAAAATTTTTTTAAAAAGATTTCGTATGTAAAAGGAAGGGGATTTTGTTAGTGATTACAATTTCTTTTCGTAAATTTTTTAACTTCATTAAACTTTTTGAAATTTAATATTCAATTGTGAAACAAATGAAGATCAAATTAACAAACTAAAAGGCAAAGAGATGTTGGAACATATGAACTTTCTGAATATGTCTCCAAAATATTTCCATATCCTCCTGAATCCTCCTGTATATAGTATAATTTTTTAGTTTGAATACTACCTACGCTCTAACAAAAATTAATTGTAAGGTGAGTATCACCTTGTATCATTACCAAATTTTGAAGTGTGCAAATATCTCTAACAAGTTGTAAACTAAAATAAAGATCTTTTATCTTTATAAGAAACCGCTGAAGTATAATAATACTTCCTAATAATTATTATAATTACAATAGAAAATTAAGTTTAAATAATATTTCAGGTGTTTAATCTAATTACCGTTATGTATGACCGATCAAAAGTCATGTTTTAATTTATGATAATGGAGTGTCCTCGTATAAACAACACCTTTATAATTTGACCATACCCATGTACACATTAGCGTCTTCTTCCTAAATTAATTTCAGGTTACCTCTTATTCACAATGCCCCATCTAACAAGCGTGTGGCAGCAGTGGCTGGTCGTAACTCACTTTCCTATCTGAGTAGTTTTAGCTACCAAATAAATCATTAAATTATATAATCCTTTTAACTTTAATAGACTAACATTAGCTTATGAATATCAGTAAAAAGGGCAACTCAATTATGTAGGTGTCATCGGTTAAATAAATTTAATAGCCGCGTATATTGTTATTATACCTAACTGTAAAATATTTGAATTTTCGATGTACCCGTATTGATAAATATTTATTTTTTCTATATTTCAATAGCCTCGAGGAAGAAGATAATAGACTTTAATAGAGACGTTTAGACTAATTTTGAACCGCTGTCGACCATATGCAAATCGTAATTTAATGTGCACCTTGCACAAAACGTTTTATTATGTAACCGTTCACATCATTGTAATTATAAACAGCCCCAAATTTTGTAACAAACACAAAACTATATTTTGTCAAACAATAGACATTTGATTAGGCATATTTCTTAACAATATTAATAAATCATAAATCGTAGATAATTATACTTTTAATTTTTCAAGTCTTTTAATAATAATGTTGTTCAGCAGTTATAGTTCCCAACTTCTTATTAACACATAATTATTACGATTAGTCTTCTAACTAGAAACCTGTTATTTACTTCGTTGCATAATTTTCCGGTATATCAATGTGCTCTATTGAATTGAATACGTTTGAATACATAAAATTAAAAATGTAAAAGCTTTACAAAATGAGTGAATGTTGATTTTGGTCACGAAATCAGGTACTTTACTTTTTAACGAGTTTTTTATGGAAAGGTACGAGGTACAAAATCTGTAAATAGAAAAAGTTGGTGTATTTCGAATGTAGCAGTAGGGTTTGATTATGCCCTATAGTCCAGTAAAATTATACATCAAACGATGCAGCAAATCAGGTATTTTTGATTCTTTAATATGTTAAATCTAAGTTTTCGACTTAGGCAAACAACCGGGTCTTTGGCGAAAATCCAAAAAACCTGCAAATTTTTGGTTTTTGTTCAGTTTTTTATTCTGAGACTAGAATAGTTGTTATTAGACTAATGGTTTCGGTGATACAGTGTTTCAAAGTTTGGCATTTTTAGTCATTTTGAGAATTTTTGATAAAAAATTTTCCCCACTTTCAATTAATTTTACTTAGGTCTAAAAAATATTAAAACCACCCCCCTTGCCGCCGCTGGAGCAAAATAACTAACAATTATCGTAACATAATAATTATTATTTACACAAAGAATGTTATTTTAATTTAAATTATTTTGGGCCTGGTCTGTTGAGGTGAGGGTTTCCAAGAAGGTTCAAAACAACACAATTAATCGTACTCATCTAACATTAATAAATAATTTACACCAACCATGAGCTCACAAAAGTGAGTCACACGAGACTCCCTCGCTGTAGGGGCGCTGCAAGCAGTATGTATGGCAAGCAGTCATACTTGGAAGACGTGTTGGTATAGGTCACATTGGTGTGATGTTTGCGAGCAAGACTAGCAAGTTCACATTTTCACTAACAATTACATTTAATAAAGAAATCGCTGTTGTTATTATTAGTCTGTCGGCATCTTACAATGTTAGAATATTGTGTTGGATCATTTGTTTTTGAAGAAGTTAATTAACCAAATTTTATTGCTTTCATTAGAAAAAAAATCTTGAAACAATTGAAGAATTGTGGTTGATCAATTGATTTTTCTCTCTAGCAGCCGTCTTATTTTTTGTAAAGCGGGGTATTCCCTGTTTTAGGACATACCGAATAAAAAGGAGTCACGATCATTAAACCTCCCATTGCGTAGAACGCCTTAAACCCATTTAATGTATTTACGTTGAAAACGCATTGTTGAAAACAAATTGCCCAAAGGTTGATACCGCCAATAAGAGTTTGCTGCAAATCCAAGAGTAAACAGTAAATCAATCAAATGTTTTAATCTAATATTGTGATAAACATAAAAACTCACTTTATACTATAATGAGGAAACGAATGACCTACACTTTACTACTGCTACTATTACTAGTGCAAGAGCAACACACTTCTTTCTGTGTGTATCTAAGCAGTATCGTTTGCCTATAATTAATGTTTCCTACACTAGCCTCAATGTTTTTTCAGAATTTACATCATGTAAGAAGTTATCTGGAGATACAAATGACGTTGGTGGCGCAAACGCTTTATTGCAAAAAGCTTAAATCTTCATCGAATTTAGTTATTCTTGTTATACAACTATTTAGAACATTTTTTTGACGTTTTTGATGCTTAACATAAAACAAGGCTAATTCGATTCTCTGAAATTTTTAGAACTGCATCCACTTGACCATTGCATACGACCATTACCACTGTGATAAGGCAGGTTTTTTCTTTGTAACTTTTTATGACAATTAGTTATAAAATTTTATAATTTTCATAATGTATACAGTAAAACCTCTATTTTCAGCCACCTCTAAAACCGGCCAAGTTTTCCAAGTCAAAAACCAATTATACGGAAATATCCATATTAATGACCCTCCTAATAGCGACCACCTCTCGATAACGACCACTGCCACTTATTTGTAAACTTTCTTGGACCTTAGACCTCCCATTTTCGGCCATTTTAAAGTAATGTCATTAGTATATAACAGGTTATCGTTCAAGTTATGCATAATATGTAACTGTTTTATTGCGTGAGGCTTAAGTAATTACCGGTATTTAAGAACGGATTTAAAGTGCAATTAAAAGGCTCATTAAGCTCACCCCAAATATGTATTTTGCGTACATAGTTTGAGTTAGTATGTTCAACAGTGCTGTTACATATAGACGTACGGAAAAATTACAATGTCGCAAAAATGAAAACGTTTGTCTCTTAAAGAAAAAATTGATATAATTGTGCAAAGTGTAAAGTTCAATACCACTGCTAGAAAGTTGGCTGAAAAATTTAGTGTTGGAAGAACACAAGTTAACGATATTTTAAAAAACAAATGTGATTTAACAAAGCTATTTGAAGAAGATTTTTTAATGCAGATATATAGTACCCTATAGCAAACCGTATTATGTTCCATACTTAAAAGATTTTAATAAACAACGCATAAAAATAAATTTTTTTTCCACCCAATAACGGCCATACCGGTCAGTTTTGCTGCACATTTTAGTGACCGCTATTTAGAGGTTTTACTGTACAAAGTTCCCTTGATATTCTAGGTGATTTGAGATTGTCATTTTTGTCAACACATAATTGGTTATGATAATTGAAGGATAGACTATGTAACTGCTAACACATTTGTCGACAAAGTTGCCTTTAATGCTGGGTTTCGCAACACTTATTATTACATTTTTACTTACTGCAAAAACTTAGAGATAACTTTGTTATTAATCATCTTAAACCAGTGAAACCTGACTTAGTACAAAAATATAGATAAGCAATTTGTTTCTTAAATCTACCTATAATAGCGTAATTATAGTTTTTGTAGGAAAATAAAAATGCAATTACGGAAAATATCAATGGAATAATGTTTTTGTAAAGAAGTTACACAATTTCATGCTCTTATGAATGCATCGAACGAGGTCTGGAAAAATTATGACGGGAAAACCTACTAAACATGTGTGCTGAAAATCAGGTTAGGATTATTTGCAAAACTTTGAAAATATGGATCTTTGGAACTATTAGTCTGATAACAGCTATTTTGGTCTTAGATTGTAGCAAATTTAATGTACTTTAAAAGTTAATAAAAAATTGTTGTCTTAAAAATCAGTCATTTACATCGACAAACTGAAAAAAGATCATACATTTTGAGGTTGTTTGAATTTTTGAGAATGACGTGGTCATTTGCCGAGCCCAAAAATTTAAATTTAACATTGCCTTTCTATTATAAACAACATATTAAAAAAGCATAA
The DNA here is from genome assembly GCA_030710515.1 of Abscondita cerata. NCBI lineage: Eukaryota > Metazoa > Arthropoda > Insecta > Coleoptera > Lampyridae > Abscondita > Abscondita cerata. Next base: position 298,279 of record JALBCR010000863.1, on the reverse strand, counting down.
ACCTGATTTGATGCAACGTGAACCTTTTTTTTACGTCTTATTTGACTGAACTAATAACAACTAGTACTTAGGTGCTTCATTCGATTGATTTTGTAAGTAGTTGTTCAATGAAGTACAGTAGTTTAGGACTGAACTCTATTTTGGCAAATTAACTATACCAAAGTGTAGGTTTTGATATTCGAAAACGTTCCGGATATCAGCTGATGGTGGGAAAATTAATAAATAAACCTGTATATTTTAAATTTCCCAGTTTTTAGCAAAAAATTCAATATAACTCAAATTTCCTACATAAGCGCACTATTCAAGTTTCAAAATTATATAATGTGTCCCAAATTGAGTAGAATTGTATGACTGATGTCTTTGTTATTAATAAAATTACAATTTTGGTTAAATGGATAATGATGTACTTATGTTTATTACGCTGATTTATATTCTGCTAAAAAAATGTCAAATATCCGGAGCACTTCTGAATATATTCGAAAAAACTTAAAAATATCCGTTTCCGAATAATATATAATATTCCGTTATCGTAAATGTTATGAAAAAAAACCAAAGTTTGGTTTGTTAATGTACACTTATAATAATTTTCAAAGTTTTCAAGATAGTGCTAGTAACTATATTTTTAAATAGGCGTCATCTATGATTTTAAAATTAAAAAATTCTAATTTATTATGCATACTATGTGAATATATATTTTGTGTAGACACAAAACATTTCTGATGCTCATTTTGTGAAAAACTGACTATTTCATAATTAGTAATTTATAAATGATCACTCAAACTTTTATTTAGATTAAAGTTATTTTCAAGGTCTATTAAGTATTATTCCATAATCTTCAAATACGGAGCAATTTATTTCCTAAAACCTACATTGTTTCACATAATTTAAAATAGAAATAAAATAAATTTTCTTTACTATAAAATCCACTATCTTAAATACCGCAAAAGTAATTCTGTTTTTGAAAATTATTATGAGTTTAAAAGTAGCGGAAATAACTTTTTTTTTGAAAACAAAGATTTTCGGATTTTTCCGAATATCTTTGCGGCGTAATAAAGTGTAAATCACTGCCTAATTAACCAAAATTGTATCTTTATTGATAACAAAATTAGCCAAAGAATCCTACCAAATTTGAGACACTCTGTATATGCAGGTGTATTTTGAATTTCATTCTTATGGAGAAAAATGCTTAGACCAAAAAATGTTGTTGGTTGAATCTAGTTGAGCATAAATGCAAAACTATTCAAGTGACCATCGACGAATATTTTCCAAAAATATAAAATAAACATCTCTGTTTTCACATATTTTCAAGCAAATATATGTGATTTACTTACTACTTTTTTGTTGTTGATCAGTATCCAATTCCCATAAAATATCATATGAGAATTTCTAATTTCCCAAAAATTTTCTATTCCATGTAGTAATTGCAATCAAATAAAAGTAAAATTAACACTTTTTGTAAAAATAACAATTAATCATTACTTATCAAAAAAAAAAAAATTATTTAATACCGACCGGAAAATTAGATAAATTAAGGAAAATCGATAAGACGAGAGTTAGGCCCTGATCAAATCAAAGTCTTGGAAAATCTGAATAATTGACAACAAGCCAAGTCTAGATTAAAGGTAAACTACTAAAAGTCAGGTAATCAACTTGTATACCATGTTAGAAGCCTAAAAAAGTTTGGGCAATTAGGAATGTGTATTCGTATTAGGAAGAAAAATTGATGAAATTTTAAACCTAATAATTCTTACTATTATTATTACCAAAAAATCCCTTGACCTTTCTGTGTCGGATTATATAATAACGTTTGTTTTTAGGAGGTTCTTTGTTTCTCTTATCATTTTTCTTATTTCTTCTAGTATTCTTTCCCTCTTTTCATTTTTTACTATGCTGGTCTTCTATATTTGCTTCTGTGGTGCTTTTTGATTAGATGACAAGGGTAGTTGTTATACCCAGTACTTTTCTCATTTTAGCGTGTCTTAGTTTATCTCGTACTGTTACTCCTTTTATTCACGTTCTTATTTCTGCTGCTTATAAAATGCTTTTTTTTGTTGTGAGTATCCACGACACACAGCGGTGCTGCACATTGTTTTGGTTTCTTTCGATAATTTTCTATTGTTCAGAAAAATGTTATTTAAACCGCATTAAAGTCAATTGTTTATATTGCTTCCTGTGTTCCTTTCTTTTCCTACATTTCTCATAGATATTGAAAGCTCATTTCCTTAATATTTTCTCAGTTAATCTCTTTTTTTTGCCGATTCTTATTATTATACCATAGGAATAATAGCTGAGGACTGAACCTGCAGCAGCCTATATACAGAAAGATAAATAACTAAACACAATAGCATTAACAGGTGATTACAAAAATAAATTAAATTGAATTGTTACTTTTTTAATTTGAACCCATTTCCACGAATGCGAAAATCAGTGTTGAGAACAAACATTTCATTTAGATTTCCATAATTAAATTTAATTATGTGAAAGGTGAAGATAAGGTCACCGCGTAAGCGTCGATCAGAAAAATACAGTAGGTTTCCCGATTTTAGTCTCTCAGAATACGGTAGTCTTGTAACTTCAAAGCACATTCTAGTAGCCCGACTTTGAACATTCTCTAACATGTTTTAATCACGATTAAGGATCGGACATCACACTACCCCCTCATATTTAAGAAGAGGACAAACATATGTTTTATATAAGATGATTGAGGATTAGAATTAAATTTTTGTAAACAATTTTTGAAGAACGTATAACACAGAGTTAGCACGTTTACATGTTTTTATAATATGTTCTGACCAAGTTAAATCTGACGACGTTGTGAATTCTCGTAGAACGATACCGGTGCAAGAAGTTGGCCGTGGAGAAAGTACTGAAACCGCAGATTATTTTTGTTGAGGTGCAAAACAAAACATTTACACACGTTTAAAGAAAGTAACCAATTACAACACCACATACTGATACAGTCCAGATCTCTTTGTAAGGCGTAATGTTCTAGTAAAGGATTACCATAAATTTTAGTATCGTCAGCATAAAAAGCATTCTTGCAATGACTAGAAGGTGGTAAATCACTAGTCTATGCAATGAACAGCAGAGGGCCAAGAATCGATCCCTGAGGAACTCCACTTTTCACAAACTTTTCCGACAAGAACGATTGTCAAATTCTAACACTAAATTTTCTGTTGTTTAAGTAATTTTTAATCCAAAGCAATAGATTACCACGAATGCCGTATGACTCAAGTTTGTACTGTAATCTACGGAGCGGAACTCGGTCAAAAGCCTTGGCAAAGTTAAGGTATATTATATCAGTTGGCAGTTTATTATTAAGAGACAAAGACCAGTCGTTTACCTAAGTAAGAAGATTTGTAGTTGTGGATCATCTTTTCACAAATCCATGTTGGTCAAGTGGTACTACATGGTGTTTTGTAACAAAATCAGTGATTGCCTTTGCTACAATGTTTTCCATAATTTTTAATAGAATTGAGAGTATACGCTGATAGGGAGGTAATTAGTCGGGTTCATTTTGTCACCTTTTTATAAATAGCAATACTCGGTACCGTCGATGTTTCAAATGAGCGATTCATAATGTTGCAAGTAGAATTACAAAGTATGTCAGCAAACTTTAAAGAAAAATGTGTTTAATCTGTCGATCTCAGTAAAATGTTGTTCGTAAGTTTATTTGTAAAAACCGATGCAAATGTGTTAGCCATTTTTCGCAGTTCCAAAATCAGTTGAACATATAGATCAATCAGGTTGTCGCAGTCGTGGAATACTAATTTTAGAGCACAAAGTTGATTGAACATATTTATATAACTTCTTGTGATTATCTAAACCAATACTTTCTTCATACTGATTTCAGTAAGTTTGAGTAAGTTCTGTGAGTAATAAAATCTTGCTTAGTATTTGACCGCTTGTATTTTCTCCAAAGGTTACGTTTATGGTTAATAAGTGACATAATTTTACTATTTATCCAAGACTTGATAGAATTTTTTCTGGAAGTTTTTACGTTATTCAAAGATTTTAAGACCACGTCGAAGTTGATATTTCAACGTCTTTGTATTTAATTACTGTATATTCCACAACATTGTGACTATTGCGAGAGTGTGTTTGAACTTGTGCCATTAACACAACATGATCAGATATACCTATTGTAAAATGTACTGTACCTTATTTATAAGTTGTTCATCATATGTTAAAATTAGATGTATAGTTGATGGATTATTATTGGTACGATATTTTGTGGGTTTTGTATTAACTGAGATAAATTAGAATCAATAAAAAATCATACAAAAACGTTTGAAATTGATGAGGAATCTAGGATACCAGTAATAGGCCAAGAAATGTTGGAGAAATTGAAGTCGCTTGTAATTATTACATTTGGAAGGTTTCAATTTGAAGCACTTGAAAGCGTTACTAGAATCTCCAGGTCTCTAAATGCATACTAGGTTTAAAATAAAGGTAACTTGCTAATGTGTAGCACTAAGGTGTCTATACTAAGTAATTGCCAACTGAAAGAGTTAACTAAAAAATTTGATCACAAAGGTAAATACATACGCCTCCACCAATTCTGGCTGTTCTATCAGATCTTAAAATAGTGTATCCGTTAATAGGAACGAGTGAGTTTGGATCAACTGGTTTGAGTCATCTTTATAATATGTGGTTGAAAATCATGAACGATACAAACAAATTCATCAAATTTAGATTTAAGTGAATCAAAGTTGATATACAGAAACGTCCAGGATGTTATTAAGGTGTCTTCAGGTCTAAAAGTCTCTTTCGTATCATCTTCATTCGATCCATAAATAAAATAAAATTAATGAATAATTGTTTATTGAGGTGGTATAGACGAAGATGGAAGCTTTGGACAATAAAGATAAAATTTTAGTCGATCGACAAACTAGATGTCACTCAGAATTTTTAGCAGTCAACTTTGTTACTTATGTGAATTTTTCCATTTTGTTTCGATCCAAATCCGGAAAAATATGTGTTTCAACAATTTTAGTAAGACTACAGATTTGTTGCCATAACGTAAAATATACAAGGTGGTGCAACCAAAATTTTACTCCCCGATTTTAAAGCTTTAAAATGAAAATCCGAAAAAAACTTCAACCTAACTACCGGGGGAATTTGGTCCCTCTCGAATCCGAAATCGACGAGTCCGAGCGTTTTTCCGGGTTTTGATTTTAAAGCCCTAAAATCGAGATGTAAAGTTTTTGTTAGACCACCTTGTATGTAAATAAATCTTATGGGATGAAAACGATATGCTGCCAAATAATGTAAAATTTAGAGTTACTGTACCTACAAACGTAATTTTACGATATAGGCACGTACATTAAATTATAGACACTAATTTTTCTTACAACATATTACTCATAGCACGTAAATAAAAAATATCAAAAATGTTTTTTTTAAAGATAGTTTAAATATTTACATTGTCATATTGTGTGTGACCTTTTAAGTTGAACTCGAACACATGCAAAAATTGTACGTGTTTATGTAGATAAGGAAACAGATCCTGTTTTGACAATGGCTTAATTCGTCAGTGTGTTATCGGTAATCGTCGCGTTAACAATAATTCGGAAAATAGTGTTTGTGCTTTGTTGGAACCATGGTCGGAACGAGTTCCCGTTGGAACATCCATGGTATGTAAGTAGGTTTTAATTTTTGGTATTTACTTAAGAATGTATGTTATATTTATACGTCCCAGTGAAAAAGTCAAAAATTATAATTAATTGAAAGCTTTAAGTTTTCCTTTAAATAATGTTAAGTATTTGAAATAATTAATCTTTCTTTTATTTAATATTATTATTGAATTGAATCACAATCAATAATTTAGTTTCCTTAAAATTCCTTATCTTGAGGTAAATTATCTGATACTTTAAGTAAATGGGTTATTTTACTTTTACAATTCGCAGCATTTGGTTTTATTTCGTGTTTGAATAATGAAAAATATCTAATTGCGTATGCGGTAGAGAGTATTAACGTACGTCGCATTTATGAAATAATTAACTAATGTCTAAAAACCACAACCGGTTTTTATATGCATGAAATTTATAGTCCCGTTGGTTGAATTTTACTTATTTCACAATTAATAAATTGCGCAAAATTTTCCACCAGAAAATTCAAGCAACCGTTGAGTTCAATTAAATGAAACAATACTAATCACTGGTAAAAAAATTATTAACATAATCTATTTTAATTCACGCTTGTGTCTACACACGTCGATCTTGGAGATTAACAATTTTGTATAATTTTGTAATTAAGTAATAAATAGATTTTATTAGCATAAACATTACTTTAACTGTTGTAAAATCTAAATATTCTAAAAGATGTTAAGATATCGATTGTTGATACGTCTTTATTTCTTACATGAAGTGCGTATGCGTGCTGTAAGGCAATTTATATAATGACTGTAGTTGTAATTGTATTTGGAAATTATCATTAAAGAAAGGTTGTATGCATTTTTGTAAGGTTTTTATTTAACGTTCATTAAATTAAGTAGTTTGCATATGATTTTCTTTAGTACTTATTTTCGGAATAAGAGTAATTTTATTTTTTTTTTTTTTTATTAATTTTTTTTTTAATATTTAAATAATAATAAAAATTTAAATTTTTTATTTTTTTTTTTTTTTTTTTTATAATAATTTTTTTTAATTTTTTTTTTTTTTTTAAAAAAAAAAATAATAAATTAATTTTATTTATTTATTATATTTTTTTTTAATTTTTTTTTAATATAATTTTTTTTTAATAAAATTATTTTTTTTTTTTTTTTTTATCGAAAAAATTTAAAATTCAACTAGGTACTATACAGATAAATTCAAATTTTAAAACGCATAGGTACGAGAAATCACAAAATTATTGATAGAAAAAAATCAAATTAAAAAATTGACATTAATTTAAACAAAAATTGATCTCGGAAAAAAGATATAGTTTTATTTAAAATAATAAAGTTAAAATCTTGAGATTTAAAATTTTAGAAAGAGAGAAAGTTTTGTTATATGGGCAATGATGTAGGTATAGTTTATTATGCCGATTCAGATTCTTTTGGGAAAACTTAAAATTCCGAGCATTTTAGAACATATTTGAAAAAACTCGAAAACTAGGTATTGGAAAAAATTCAATCGTAAAAGTATTGTGTAATTGATCTTTTTTGTAAATATTGTAGCCAGGAGTATTTAAGGACCCTGGACCCGTTTTGGAAGGTATGAATGAGCAGAAATAAAAGTCAGGTTACTGGTTAAGGCGACGTTTAACCTGAGTTATATTTCTGCACATTTATATCTTCAAAAAAAATATACCATTTCAAAGATTTAAAAAGTGAAAGTATTTTGTTAAAGAAATATAAAAAAAAAAAACATTTAAGGTTGTATTATTTTTTTTTTTTTTGTTTTCAAGACTCCTTAATACTTCCTCAATCGTTGTTTTATTTAAAATTTTTTGTTTTTTTGGTTTTAGTAGTTTTTTTTTTTGTTTTGATATTCTAAACTAAATTTGAGTTATAAAATATGTGTTGAAACAAAAGTTACAAAAGTTATATGAGGCACATATTGGAACAATTGAGACCTGCTTTTTTGCATCTACAGAAAGCCTGACAAGTCTGGTGGTGGTGGCTACAAGTTGGTACTGACTGCAAACCATCTTTGGTTTTCTTCCAATCCTATTGCTCAGAATCTTTCTCAAAATGTCTCAAGTAACAGCTCTCACCTTACCTACAAACTGAGCAGGTATTTCTTTTTTATCCGGACAATTATTTGCTCTAGAGCAATAGCATTTCTGTGGGTTATCAAATGTATTTCTTCAATTGCATAGATGAGATTATATCAATCTAGTGTACGGCGTTGTTGTGAACAAATTAAGCTGTTGTGACTACTTGTAATGATGGTTTTATGATTATTACAAAACGAACAGCTTCAAAATGCTAACCATGACACAACAACAATCAGTTTTTCCCGATTCATACTTTTTATTAAAAAAATGCCGATAGCCCAACTTAAAAGGGGGAGAGGAAATAAGTTAGCAGCGTTTCTTCTTGAGTAGGTATCATTTTATCTAAAAAAACTGTGAGAAGCTCAGGAATAAGGCTTACATTTTTGTCCAAAAAACAATGTGGAAAAAAATAGTCATTGATGGTACTGATCGTGTCTCTTCAAAAATTCTATCAACCGCTGTCTCAATTAATTGAAGACGTTCTTCTTGTTCTAATGACCGTTTTACAATGCACCACGCATCTGTTAAAATACCCAGTATGTTTGAAACATACGATTGGACCATGTTTGATGTTTGTTATAAGAACGTCTTCCCCATATGTCTCCAATAAATGTTGTACTACAATGTTTCTTAGAGGAATGTAGTCGCCCTATATCTGAGTCATTAGCGAGTCTAATCAAAACGCACATTCATCGCTATTGCTTTCCATAAAAATTAAAATGTCTTTCATAGCCGTCTCAATCACTTTAGCATAAGGTCAAATCTTCTTTTTTGTTAACTTTCAACCTGTTGGTGTACTTAAATTAAACACTTATTATGGTATTGACAATCAGATGATAACAGACATGGTTCTGTTATCAGCTGGATCCATAGTTAACTGATGCATCAAAAATATCTCTACGTACTTGATACATCACTTGATGTATCTAATTACGTTTAAAGACGAGGCAGACTTGCTTGCAGTTTTCTACAAATAAACAGCTATCATTCTTTTATTTATGAAGATGTTTTGTTCTAAAACATGTACGCTAACAGATGTTTTTTCCACCAAATCTTATAATTTCTATTTTCACTAGCACCACGTAACGATTATCTTTTCCTTGGCTATTTTCACTTCATCTCATTCAAACTAACAAAATCAGTGTGCTACGCATGAACAATAATTAACCTCAGCACTTACATTAACATTCATCAGTTGACTAATCACTATGAATGCAGAGTACATGGAATTCGTAAAATAAACAAAGAGCAGGTGTGCGCTTGCATAGGTCATAACATATTAATAAGAGATGTTTTTTACAAATAAAAAAGTTATCACTGGACAAGTAACTTCAAGCCCTTGCCGTTAAACAAAAATGACAGCACCTTGGCAGTGAACGAATTGGAAAACTGACCCGATTTCTTTTTGGCATAAAAGCACTCTTTCCTTCTTTAATCGTTTGTTAGGTAAACACGTTGAAAAACAAGAAACTACAGAAGCAATAATTGATTTTATACTCATATTTTAACACCCCTTTGCGTAGAAACTGTACGATGTACAAAAATGGTATTAGGAACATAAATTATAAAAATTGTCCAGATTCTATTCAACACATCAAGAAACGCTATTACACCCTAACTTTCTTCTTTGAACTCCTTTTGTGCACTATTTGACCAGACTAAAAATGTAGTTTGTTAATGAAAAGGAAAGAAAAAAAGAAAAAAAATTTTTTTTTTGTTTTTTTTTCTTTTTTTAAGGGGGGTTTAAAAAAAAAAAATATTATAAATAAAAATTAATTTTTAAATAAAAAATTAATTCACAAAATTTTCTACAGTCACAAACAAGACAGTTATTTACGTTAATTTATTTTAATATATCTAGGGCCTAAAGAAGCTCTCACTTTGAGAGAGCAGAAACGTAACCAAGTTAAAACTAGTGTTTTTTCACTTTTACCTCTTCCATAAGAATTAACAAAATTTTTTTTCTATTAATATTCAATAGAAAAGGAACACCATTTTTGACTATTTCATAATTAATAAATCAAAATTGACATCTCAAACTAAATTAATTTAATGTTTTCATGATTTATATTCAATAATTCTTAACCAAGCAGCAATGTATTATGCAAAACCTAGATTGTATAAAATCCAAGATGGCCCCCACTTAAAAAATTAAATTTTTAGAATTATATCGAAAACAAAAAAGTATAATTCTATTTTTTGAAAATTATTATGATTTTTCTTTAATAAAACAAGCAACTTTTGTTTGAAAAATTTTCACGATAACGGAAAAATTTAATTTGATCATAAACGCAGTTTTTCGAAGTTTCCGCATATCTTCGCATGAATTTTTCAAGTTTTTCAGCATCATATTAAACTGTACATTATTACCTATTTAACCAAAATTGAATCTGTACTAATAACAAAGATACAATAGTATATTGTTACACGAGTTTTACAAGACGTATTTTGTCGCACACATGGCGCGACAAATTGTCTTGTAAAACAAGTACAACATACTACTCCTTTCTGGGCAAAAAATTGCTGTGCATGGAAAATTAATTTTTACGGTTGGCAATACTAACTGAAATTTTTTAAAGTTTAAAGTTAGACGGCTAAAATTTTTGTATTGAATTGGTTAAAATTAATTAATAAATAACTATTTAAATTAAAAGTAGCGATAAGTGCAATTGACCACTTACTACCGGAAAAATCTAAAACTAAATATATCAAAGGTTTTTCTAAATGGTGTGAGGAAGATAAAGTTGGTTCAATAACCGAAAACGTATTGTTGGCTTATTTCGAGATCATGGGCAGATCAAAAAAGGCATCGACAACGTGGTCGAGTTATTCGATGCTGAAGACATGTCTCTCCATTTACAAACACATTGACATTTTAAAAAACTTAAAATTAATAGCAATTTTAAAAAGGCAGAATCAAAACTATCATCCCAAAAAATCATGCATTCAAGAGTCTGAAGAAATTAACCGATTCATTAATGAAGCTGATGACAATATTTTCTTGGCCATGAAGATATATTGCAGTTGATAAAATTTTGTTTGTTAATACAGATTCATATAATTTTAGGTAATTTTAATTATAGGCTATTGTGGGGCTTGCAGAAGGGATGAATTAACCCACATGTCAATCAACGATGTACAATTAAAAGTAGACATACTCGTAGTAACTGTACCTAAAACAAAAACAATTGTAACCAGAGTATTTCTAATCACAGAAGTACCTTGGATTAATATCATTAAAAAATAGATTAAACTGCGACCTTCCCATGCTTCCAATAACAGATTTTTTTTAAATTATCGTTAGAAATCAACAAAATAGGAGAAATTCCTAAGAATATCGCAACATTTTTAAAACTGTCTAGTCCACAAAAATATACAGGACACTGCTTTCGTCGTTCATCGGCATCACATATGGCAAACCAAGGTGGAGACTTACTCACAATAAAGAAGCATGGAGGTTAAAAGTTTTCAGCTGTAGCTGAGGGATATGTGGATGCTTCTTTAAAGAAGAAAATTGACATTGCCAACATGTTTTCAACACGAGACGAATCTGAAGCTTCTACGTCCACTGCGTGTACATCCATACACACGGATCAATATGATAGTGTGGTGCTTTCTCCAGAATCAAATTCTAAAAACAGTAACAAAATTGAAATGGAAAGAGTCGATGAAGCAGGTGTTAGCAAACAACAAAATATTATTGTGTCCGATCAATCACTTCCACCGATTTATATTTCGGCTAGTGAAACTTCAACGGTGACTGTCAAAATATACAGTCACTGCCATATAAGTGAAAAATAAATAGGAAGCGTGCAAAAGTATGAAATTTATTATAAAAAGTCACAAGTGCATTCATAGTTGTTCGGATAAATTAGGTTAGGATCTTGATTTTTTTAAATTTTTGTTCTTTGCTTGTTACTAAGGCGTGTTAAGTTTTTCTGTTCTTGTTCTTTGTTAAGTTTACCTGTTTTTTGTTTGTTGTCAAGTTTATAACTACCACTAGCCTAAAAATATAATTTTCGTGGATATTGTTCATTCATTAAAATAAAACATACTCACTCTAAAATTATTCCGGCATAATTTTCCTTGAAGAGAGAATTAAAGTAAATAATTAATTCCTTCAAAACTTGCATGTGTTTCACAAATGACATAAACAAATAACATTACAATAATAGAGATCAGTGAACATTATATTTTCAACCATTACCAACCTCAAAAAAAGAAATCACCAAAAATAATAACGCTAGTGTAAATTTTGTGTAACTAAAAATTGTCATTGTATACGTGAAATAGAAAAAACTATTTAATTAGGGTGAATCGTCCAAAACTTGTCCGGTACACTTGCAATATGTGTTACATAGATGAAAATGAACGCTTGCAAGCTTTTACGTCTTTTCTCCCTCTTAATTGACAGACTAGTGTTGATGACACAATAATACATGTTAACTGTGTGTCCTTATGTAATTATATTCAAATCGTTCATACATTTTTGATAAAAGAATGATATTACAAAAATTAATTATTAATAATAATTGATTGTGGGTGAAATGCTACATTAAATAATTCATGCGTAAAAAATACAATCCTATGCAAAAGTATATTGTAAATTAAATGGACTTTCGTTATTAAAGAATTTTTGTTGATAACGATGCTTGGCAACCAAGCTAAACGCAACATTCAAAATAAAAAAGTTTTTATTATATTTTGAATCAAGTCTAGTACGGAAGTTTTTCTTTCGATTTTTCTGTTTCAACAGTCATCTAATATGGTCTTAACGTAATCTCTTTTATAAAAAAGTAAAATCCTTACAATAATGTTTTTGTCAGTATATACCTAGGGTGTTTCGATGCACATTTCTGAAAAACGTTTATTTGTACATTTCGAAATAAATTCAGAAAATTTTGTTTGAATATCTTGAATTATAGTCGTGTCATTTACACATACGAGTATGTATTGATATCTAGTTAGCCTAGACCAGTCAGTGTAAATTTGGCGTCAAAAAAGTAAACCAGAGTCACGCAATAAATTAAATGAAAAAGATGTCCACCAAAATTGTGAAAATCGAAAATTGGAGTATCGAGCCATCATCAAGTACCTGTATTTAAAAGGGTTAAGAGGTAAGCAGATTTACGAAGATATGCTTAATACCCTTGGTGATCAATGTCCTTCGTATGCAACCGTCAAAAATTGGAATGCAAGCTTCAAAAGAGGTAAATTTTTCATTGAAGATGATGACCGATCGGGAAGGCCAGTTTCTGTGTCAGTCCCCGAAAATATCGATGCAGTTCATGACATGATTTTATCAGACCGTCGAATTGGGCTAAAACGGATATCTGAAGCACTGAATATTTCATACGAACGCGTTCATCATATGGTTCACGTCAATTTGGACATGAGAAAAATTGCTGCAAAATGGATCCCCAAATGTTTGAATGTTGACCAAAAGCGTGCAAGGGTAGAAGCATCGCGTTCGATCTGTGCTCGATTTGAAAACGATGTAGACTTCTTAAACCGAATTGTTACTATGGATGAGACTTGGGTACATTTCTACGATCCAGAAACAAAGCAACAATCGATGGAATGGCAACACTCTGGTTCTCCAAGACCTAAGAAGTTTTGTGTCAAAAATCTGCTGGAAAAGTTCTTGCTTCAGTTTTTTGGGATTGCCATGGAGTAATCATGATTGATTTTTTGGATAAGGGTAGAACAATAACTGGAGATTACTATTCGACATTACTGACCACTCTACGGGAAAATATTAAAGAGAAAAGACGCGGAAAGCTATCCAAAGGTGTTTTGTTTTTGCAGGACAACGCCCCTGCACACAAATCTCATGTTGCCATGCAAAAATTTGTGATTTAGGGTTTGAATTACTAGAACACCCCCTTATTCACCCGATTTGGCTCCGTCCGACTATCACCTCTTTCCTCAACTGAAAAAAAGTTTAAAAAGTCGTACATTTTCTTCCAACAAGGAGGTAATAGAAGCTGTGGAGGTCTGGTTTGCAGAGCAAGAAGAAACATTTTTTTGAAAGGTCTAGAGACGTTGCAGGTTCTCTGTAATAAATGTATCCAATTAAGAAAAGAATATGTTGAGTAATAAAATATTTTGACATTGAAATTTTGTTTGGTTTTATAGTAGGCTAAGAATTTTTCAATATATCCTCGTACATGTAGAATATTATTGTGAATTATGAAATGTCACTCGATAAAATTCTAGAAAAAGGTTTTCAGACAACTTTAAACCGCTAGTGATAATTTTAGATATCCCACGGTTTAGAGAATGACGGATCACTTTTTTTCTGAACTTTAAACTAAGCCTACTACAATAATCATTGATTTTCAATATTTTGTTTCATGTTAGAAATATCAAAAAAAATATTAGGGAAAGTTGTTAAAAATATTTTTAAGCTCATATTACCCCAAAACTATTACAAGTTTTTTTTATTTTATGTGCTATAGAAAATAATAATTCAATGATGTTAAAATCATAATTTGTGTTAATCTCTTAGTGTGTGGTGTTTTGAACACCGGCTTTTTTCAATATTTTATATTAAATTCTGCAAAATTTTAATAACATTCTTTCTTAGTTTTTGATCACCATTACCTACAATCTAGCATTGTGCTTTGGCACTGAGAATTGTTTTGTTCTAAATTATTCTTATTTTGCGAATAAAATCTTCCCATGGAAAAATCAAACATTTTGTGTAAATTTGTTTGTTCTGAATTTTATATATTTTGTGATAATTTCTTGATAAATACTTAAAAATTTAAAAAATTTCCCCCTATAAATTATCACTAATTGGATTGTTCTTCGTTGAGGAGGGCACCAAAAACCATTAAGACGTTTTTTTAGGCAACGTTTTAATGGTTTTTTGGTGCCCCTCCTCAACGAAGAACAATCCAATTAGTTAAAAATCGTTGTTTTGTATTGTTTGAATGAAGATCTAATCTAGAAAAACGGCCCTACTGTTGACGATATCAAAAACGAAGTAGAGGAGAAGGTTGAGACTCTAAGCCATTGCCAAACACCAGCGAGTATGCATCATACATCAAACTGTAATTTAAAGCCGCCTTTTCTAAAATATTTAATAGAGTCATTTAAATTAATACAGAAACAGAATAAAATATTTGTCAAATTATAATATTTGTAGAAATCTGTAGTAAATATTTGTGTTTGGAAGTGTGTCTGTAATGAACAAAAATGAGACAGATGTTTGTGAGACATACGTTACTACAGAGCGTAAAAAAGTATCTACTAATGTGTTATAAATGTGCAGTTCACAAAGACGATATCGTTTCAAATGAATACAATTACATTAACTATCTGTACGAAAGAAGATATCAAAAACTGCACAAAAATTGTGATTGAAAATTTTTGTTTTTCCCAAACGATATTGATTTATACAAAGCATCCGAGTGATGTAAATGATACAAATTATGTAAAAATACTTTAAAAAAAATTGACAAATCCATTTAATGATTACATAATGATGAATTAGTTTTTTAATACAAACCTCGTCTTTGATTTCCCTCAATTATCGCTTATCTCTCTACATTCTTCTTGAAATTTTTTTTAGGTAACATTTAGGTAATATTTTCAAAATTGTAGTTGTAAGCGTAGCGTCTTCTTTTATCTTCTTAATCTCTGTGGTATAGAGAGTTTGTGGGGTTCCTTGAATTTTGCATACTGTACAAAAATAACATCAAATGATTTATGGTTTAATTTGTTTCTTGTGCAGAATATTAGTAGTTGTTGAATATTGAGTGTAAGTCTAAGTCTAAGGAAAAACCCACAAAAAAATCCAAGGAAAAAATTATCCACAGGAAAAAAGATTTACAGGAAGAAATCCACTGGAAAAGAAACCTAAAGGGAAAAATCCACAAAAAACAGTAAAATCTATTAATAACTGGTTAAAGTGCTTGTTCCAATTGCATAATTTTTTATTTATGTAACAGAAAAACATTCTTATTAGTTCCAAAAAAGCTTAGGTACTTTTTGATTATTGTTTGATTTTTTTATTAACTTTAATTAGTAGAGAAAAAGAGATATTCAAATATTCTAATTATAAATTAGAAAATATTCAACACAGTGTCGGAAAATCGATAAGAATAAATATGGCAAATTGGTATTTAGTACTTTTGGATTCTTGTTCCGTAATTTTTGTTTCTAGTGGATTTTTTGCGTAGATTTTTTTTGTAAATTTTTTATTCTTAGATTTTTTTCTGTAGGTTTCTTTTCGTAGATTTTTTTCTTAGACTATTTTTTCTAAATTTGTTTTAACTTATTTTAATAAAATTCTTAACAATACAATCGCATGGTTTTGATACTGATTCATTAACATCACACGATAAATTTACAGAATTAAACGGTATTCTTTTAATTTTTATATTTTTAAATCGAACTGACTGCAAAGAACCGGCGGCGTAGAGAGGTCCCAAACTGGCCCAAAGCAACTAACAATATGGTATTAGTAAAATAATAAGATTACATTATTGTACTATAAAATACTAAACCGGAGGCATGGACAATCTACAGTAAAGATTTTTTTTACAAGATGCATTGAGTGTCAAATATTTGTTCTGTGTGTTTTTGATAAATGATGCTAGTTTTGATAGGTACTCTTAATGAAGTATTATTTTTTAAAGATTATTAGCCTTGGCTTTTTATTTTATTATCAAATAAATTCACAAAATTGTTGCGTGTTTCGATAAAAAAATAGTTTTTTTTTGGATATTACTAGTTGAGTTTTCTCTTCAAAAACTGTTTGACAACAATGAATTGTCTTGTTATGATTTTTAAGTAAAATACCGTTTCTTTGTATCTATCGAAATAGCTCCAGAAAATGAATGAACTTGAAACTAAGAACTTTTTGAAAAAGTACTTTTGTGCCGACGTTTTGAAAAAATATACAATGTTTCAGTTTTACAATTTTGAGTACTAATTCTGTTGTGTCTGAGGAGAAAACTGGCAAACTTCGAACAATGATTGCTCAGATAAACAATAACGATTAAGGTTGTCCTACATTCTACATGAAATTGTTAGTTTAATTGGAAAAATAGCTTGTAGGGTTTATATCACTTTAATGCTAAAACAAATGCCACCAGTTAACACAAATCAAAAACAGAACACTGACTAAAAAAATGAAAAAATACAAGCTCTTCTCTTCTCAATGAGCAGAAGCTACAACTGTTTAAAGTTAATACCATTCATAGAGATGTAGAGAAGTTCGCTTGCCAGTTGATGTTTTCAACTTTTTTCTCGTAAATCGTCGCCACTAATTTCTTTCTTGTCGTAAGTTTGTTCTTCAAGTAAGCCATTGGCTTTATGTGGATTGACATCCAGGGAGTAACCCAGTCAATCTACCGATCTACTCGTTTTAAAAAGTTTCGTTAAAAAAATCATAACAATTGGCTCGTTCGACAAGGTGAACTTCTATTAGAAAAACGTAGTGCATATTTTGGAATACTCTGGCTTATAAACAGATAAGGCAGGTTTTATAACTTTAAGACAAAAATTTTTGAAAAGAAAATAATCTAATAGAATCAATCAGTACATTAGGAAGAAATCGGGTTTCTAGAAAGTGACAACTGACAAGGTCATATAAATTTTAACAACTTTTTCATCCGCAAATCTCATTTTGATTTCAACATTCAATGAGAATGAGAGAAGCTTGCAATTGTCGCTGTCGCCATAGATGCATACAATTTTTCTGGAAGTATTTCTTGCTTGTTGCTATAAGCTTGGAAAGACAAATATTTCCGTAAATAATTCATGGTGTTTGAAGTGAGGGAAATATTTTCAGTAACAACTATTTTCAGCTTTTGTTTGTGTTAAATTTTTTATTTATTTTATCAATTTACATTTTAGTTCGACAAGTATTATTAGTAATTATTGATTGCGCAGAGGTATTTTGTAATAAGGCAATCGAAGTGGAAACATTGGTTGATTTTTTCCTCGTTGCATTTTTATGATGCACATTACTATAACCAGTTATTTTGCTCACCGTTTTTAGCTAAGGCCGTTACAGCTGTTGCTTGAATTGAGTGGTTGGTAAATTTCACTTTCTTGACCTCTCTTTTCAGTTGACCGGGCAGTCCATTTTAAAATTTCGTTTTTGGGCACTTTTTGTACCATCCTTTAGAATTCTGGCCCTGTTCATATCTAGCAATTAAGAAAAATTTTTATTGAAGACACCCAAGCGTGTTTTTATCACACAATTTTGCTATTTTGTAAAATTCTTCAACATTTACGGTGAACAAACTTTGTTTCCTCTTTTGATTTGATTTTCTTTTTAGCATCTCTTCAACAACTAAACTTTCATTACTTTCACAACATTTTCTTTGTAATGTTCCCCCTTTTTAGGTCTTATTAAATCTCCAGTTCTTTAGAATCAGGCTTAATTCCTCAATCGGTGTCAAACTCTTCGACTTATAGCTTTACGTTTTCAAAATTCTGTATCCAATTTGAATTCTTACACCGTTGGTATTGCATTTTTGATGCAATTATCGATTTTTTTTAAAGAACTTTTTCCAAATCAATAGTTTTTCTTTTCACTTTATTACGTAAACAAACTTTCGTTTATTATTCGGTCCATATGGTTCTGATTAACTAGTAGAATTTGACCTCGTTTAACTAGTTCGTAGTGGTTTAAAATGCGATTTTCTAACCGAATATCCCTCTTACATTGATTCATTGTTTTGAATGTGACTTATTTAACAACCATAATTTTGGGTATGACAATGCAAGCAAGTCAAACCTCAATAGTTGATTATAATTAGAAATTACTGTAATCTTATAAAGCATTGAGATTGGATAAAAAATATTTCCATTTTATTAAGAGGAGCATTGTTCAAAATAATTTTGTTCTTAGATCTTATTTGTAATAATGAATGTGACACAGTTCTTGAACCTTTGTATGTAATTTACTTACCCGATAACTAAATCTGCAATCTACGTGAATTTTTCTGCACGTTACTATATGAAACGGTTAACATTTAATAGAGATATTAAACTAATTTTTATTTACTACCAAACGTCAATATATCTATAATAAGTAAGAGTAATAGTAACAGTACCTCCTCGAAAACAACAACAGAAATACTTGAGCGTGGAATGTAACAGAAAAACTTGTGCTAGTACGCTTTCTTTAGTATTTATTTGTTGAAAGGCACTAATAGCATTCCAAATACGACTTTGAGTGACAGTGGTTTAGCAATAAGCATTATTGTCTTGTTTCCACACTTAAAAGCACGAAATACTTATACGTGACGAGTATCACTTAAATTAAAGCATTCTTTGCTTTGGGACATGCATTTTAACTGTATTAATGCGTTCAATTTTTTTAATAACATTTATTGAGTAGGTAAATTTTATACGTTTACCTTTCTTAATTATTTTTATAAAAACGTTAAGCTTATAATGAAATACACAAAAAAGTGCTTTTTGTTAATCAAAGTTTTCAATTTAAAATACTTCAATTTTAACTAACATTGTTAATGTAATGTAGTGTTACTTAAAATTTAGGTTTAGATTTTTCTTTTATTGTTCGAAATGTTTTGCTGCTGCATTGGTTATTATCTTTAGAAAAATAAAAAGAACAAAATGTTTATTTTATATTTTCTTTTTCTTTAACCTCATTTCATTATTACAATACTAAAATCTTAGTTACGTACCTTTTATGTCTTTTACTTTATTATATTTGAAAACTACTTTCTTATTTTCTATTCTTTTCGTGTACTTGATAAAATAATTGTTATGTCTTTCTAAATAATTCACATAAGCCCTTAGCATTTATTTATTTAACTCCAAAAAATGACCATTCACTTTCTGTGTCCTTGCATATATATGCCACACCTTACAAAAATCGCTTGTACCAACTTAACTTAATTCTACAACGTATACAAATATACAGGGGCGAACCAAAGTGGGTTCGCACTCCATACACAACATTCCCCCCTTTTGTTCATTTTACAGATTTAACCTTTGGGGCGGTTTTATTGTGCGCTGACTGCGCCTCAACGGTTCCACAGTACCAGCTCTAGTCGTGGATTGACTAACCGAAACATTTGTGTCACTGACTGACTGATCTGGACTTGCAACCCTTGGGCTTACAACCTGCGGAATATCCTTAACAGCTATCTTATCATTATTTACACTCGTACTTAGTGTAGTGGAAGATGTTGACATTGGTCTTGCCACTGGCAACTCATCTATTGAAGGGTTTAACTGAACTTCTTCGACATAACTTTTTTAACGAATTTACATGCTTATATAATATTTTGTCTTCCACTTTGACCAAATACGTTACACCGCTTATCACCTTCATAACTACTCCCTCCTTCCACTTAACAGTACTTGTTGGACCCAAACCACCTACTAACACTTTTTCTCCCACAATGAACATTTGTGGATTATTATACTTTTCCGGTTCTTTTAACATTAACGTAGTGTTATTATTTGGTTTAAGCATATCTAGTCTCGTTCTAGGTTTAAATTTGAATAAAAATCATTAGGGCTACATCCTGTGGAATTTGGAGTATTCCGATATGAGAAAAGAAAATTAACTATTTGTTGTTCCAAACTTAAACTCGAATTTGCATTAACACCTTTTTCTAATACTCTTTTAACATTCCCTACATGCCTTTCGGCTAAACCATTCGATTGTGGGTGATAAGGGGGTGATTTTAATGCATATATACCATTAACTTGGCAAAACTTTTGAAATTCTTCGGAATTAAATGGAGGACCGTTATCACTTACAACGCAATTTGGTATTCCTACAACTGAAAAAGTTACTTTCAACTTTTCGATCGTTTGCTTTGCATTAGTACCCTCTGACATACTGTGAATATCTACCCACTTTGACTTACTGTCTACTATTAACAGGAACGTCTTAGTTTTAAAATGGAAAAAATCCATATGCACCCTTTCCCATACATTAGCTGTCGTGGGCCAGGAGATCAACTTGGTTTCACTAGCACTCCTTTGAGTAAACTGACATATACGACATTTATTTATTAATTCCTCTAGACTATCGTTTAACCCTGGCCACCAGACGGCCGTTCTTGCCAACATTTTTGACCTAACAATTCCTACATGATCTGTATGAACTAATTCTAACACCTTCGTTTTCAACGACTCCGGGATTATTACTCTATTACCTGCCATTAGACATTTTCCCTCTATTGAAAGTTCATTACGTTTTAAGAAAAATGGTTTTAACAATGGATCATAAATTTTGTTTGGCCATCCCTTTGACAATAATCTTTAACTCTTAGTAAAACTTGGTCCTTTTCTGATTCATTCCCTATCTCTACACTAGACAAGGGGATTTCATCAATCAAATTAAAAGTGTTTATTGAGGACTCGATATTAGTAGGTTCATTCAGTGGTAACCGAGAAAGAGCATCCGCTTCTCTTAACTCTGACCCTTTTCGATATTCGATTTTATAGCTATATGCTGACAATATTACACTCCACCTGACTAATCGCGAGGCTGACATAACTGAAATACTTTTTCTGGATTAAATATTACTTTCAGTGGTTGGTGGTCCGACACTAATATAAAGTGTCGACCATAAATATATTTATGGAATCTTTTACCCCGAAAATTATTGCTAGTGCTTCCCTCTCTATTTGGGAATAATTTTTTCTGCTTTGGATAATGTCCCTGACGCAAAAATATTGGTCTATCTGTTCCATTTATTCTGTGACTTAAAACACTACCTACTCCATATGAGCTTGCATCGCATGATATCACTAATACTTTACTTGGGTCGTAATGTACCAAGACTTGGTTTTCTTTTATTAATATTTTACTAACTTCAAAGGCACTTTTACAAGTTTGAGACCAGACAAATTCTGCCTCTTTTTTCTAACAATGCATATAATGGAGCTAGTTTTGACGACAGCATTGGAATAAATCTTGCATAATAATTTAGCAACCCGAGATATGATTTAAGTTGCGTGACATTTTCCGGCCTTGGTGCTTCCATTATAGCCCTTAATTTTTCTGGTGTAGGATGGATTCCTTCTTTATCTACCCTATGACCTAAATATTCCACATTATTTTCGAAAAATTTACATTTCTCCAAATTAACTTTTACCCCATAATACTCTAAACGACTTAAAACTTGACATACTAAAACGTAACACTCATCAAAATCTTTACCCGCTATCAAAATGTCATCCAGGTAACAATGAACTTTTGTTAATCCCGCTAAAATTCTATCCATTACAGATTGGAAAATTGCCGGAGCGCTTGTCAACCCAAATGTTAACCGCGTGTACCTGAACAACCCTATATGCGTATTTATAGTAAGTAATTCCTGAGAACTTTTATCTACTTTTAACTGTGAATATGCCCCTGTTAAGTCTAGAACAGTAAAAACTTCTCCGCCCGCCAATGACGCAAAAATATCATCTACTGTTGGCAAGGGATACTGTTCTACAACTAAACACTTATTGACTGTTACTCGAAAATCTACACAGATTCTCACATCTGAATCTTTTTCTTTACCACTACTATAGGTGAAGCCCATTCACTATTTGATACTGGCTCAATTATACCCGTGTTCATTAATGACTTTAGTTTACTTTCTACTTTAGGTCGCATTGCATACGGCATATTATATGCTTTTCTAAATACTGGTTTCGCATTTTCTTTTACTACGAGTTTTACTTCAAACTCCTTAACAGGACTAATTAAATCCATGTTAAAAACTGACTTGTAAGTTTGTTTTAACTCCTCAACAACATTAACATTTAACATACTTATCTCTGCGACTACAAAGTTATTCTGCCATCCAGGAAATAAAACATTCAACCAGTCCCTACCCAATAGTGGTGTAAAGCTCCTTTCTGATTCTACGATTGTTAATGGTAACATGAATGTCTGATTTTCCTTCTGAATCTTCACCTCTACTTCACCTATTGCTCTTATTATTTGACCTGTGACAGAGCTTAACTTATACGATACAGGTTTTACACTTTGCTTACTTAACATACTGTGGAACACATTTCCACTCATTACCGTTTTGCATGCACCGGTATCAACTTCAAACTCTACATTCTTTTTCTCTAATGTTAAACTTAATTTGTGAGGAATGTTTTCCCCTTTTTTGACTACATTAATACTGTTCAATGGATATAAATCCGCATTTACCTCAGAGATTTCCCGATGCTGACTACTATCTTGCTGTACTGCCTCCGCCTCGACTGCTTTGATGTACCCCTTATTTCTACAGACTCTAGATGTGTGCCCTTTTTTTACATATGTAGCACTCCCATTGACTTGCCGGACAGTTATGGGGTTATGAAACCTGCCACAACGAAAACAGGAACTCACCGACGACCTCGACTGCTCAGACTGCTGACTTGGTATAAATTTACTGGTTGACTGTTGACTGACTGACTTATTTGACGACTGCTGTCTACTGACTCCTTTAACCCATGGCCGGTCAGATTTCACAATTTTCTTGACACTGTGCATTTCCCCTGCGGTTAATAATTTGACTTGATTCGTAGCCATTTCATGTGCCTGGGCAACTGTGCATGCTTTTGAAAAGGACAGCTGTTTCTCTGCTAAGAGCTTCTTTGCAATGCCTCGGAATACAACCCACAAACAAATCTGTCACGTAAAGCTTCGTCTAGAAATGTACCAAACTTGCATGTATTTGCTAACTTTTTAAGTTCGACAATATAATCTGACACTGACTGTTCTGACTTTTGGTTACATTTATTAAATTTGAACCTTTCACTTATTTCCGACTTTTCTGGTAAATAATGACATTTTAAAACCTCTATAATTTCTGTATAACTTTTTGTGACGGATTTTGTGGTGCTAACAAATTCTTAAGGGTACTGTACACTACAGGACCTGCTAGAGTTATGAATAACGACACTTTCATATCCTCTTCTACGACGTTGACTTTAAAAGATGTTCCAATCTTTCCATGTACATTTGAAACTCCTCCACATTGCCATTGAAATATTCAATCGTACCGATTAATCCCATCCTCGTCGCCACTGTTGTGTCTTTCTAAATAATTCACATAAGCCCTTAGCATTTATTTATTTAACTCCAAAAAATGACCATTCACTTTCTGTGTCCTTGCATATATATGCCCCACCTTACAAAAATCGCTTGTACCAACTTAACTTAATTCTACAACGTATACAAATATACAGGGGCGAACCAAAGTGGGTTCGCACTCCATACACAACAATAATTTATTTTGATTTTTTATTTTAATGTATTATTCCTAAAAAAACTAAAGGAAAAGAATAGTATATTCTATAACTAGGTTATAATGAAAATTTGATGCGAGTGGAAGGTTCTGAGCGGGAGCCGGAGGCGAGTGTGAGGATTCACAAGCACTATACTTTCTCTGCGACTAAAGCTTGGAAATAAATATTTTAAGATACTAATAACTATTATTTCTATAACTAATTTATCACCGCGATAGCAGTCATGCTCACGCTGTATTATAGAACATATGTGAGAAAAATCTAGAGCCAGAAAGTATAGAGATGTGTCAGAATATTATTTAATCTCAAAGGTGATAATGTTATTATTTAGTAATTAAATGTGATTTCAGAATTGTGAATTTCCATAAGGTTAGAATATCTCATTCCATTAGATAATGAAATGACATTAAAGAGTTTTACCAACCCTAGGCTAATAATATTAATTTTGGACACCATAAAAGAATGTACAATAGTACGGGAGACGTAATAGGTGTGAATTAGCGCTGATCGAGTAACAGAGTGAAACCATTTTTTATGAAAGAAAATATATAACAAAATAGATTTCATAAGGGTGTTTTATTTATTCACATCTATTATTTTAACCAATATCAATACAAAAATATTGACGTTTGTTACTCAAATGTATTATTATCATTTTCAATTCACTTGTTTACACCAGGCAACGGTAGATCATAAAAACGTAGACAATCCTATATTTCCATATTGTATTGAATGTATACGAGATACGAAGTCCAAATATGAGAAAAATTAATTATCAAGTTTTTAATTAAACATAATCTTGAAGGGATTTCTTAAGGGAACCCATTAACGGTTCACCTGTTAATATGTATATATATTTTTTTAAAAGTAAAATCCACATTAAGTCTAAAGAATATACGTGCTCATTGCGGAGCAAACATTAACGTAGACCATAACGTATTGTTGATATTGAAACAATAAAAACAGGACAAAATAAGAGAAAATATGTAATGACAATTGCCAATTTGGAAATGAGTATAAATTAAAAAGAAAAGTTGAAAAAGCCAAAATTAAATAATTACAAAAAATGAGTAGATGGAAAGATTGAAGGGAAAGAAAGAAACAATTAAAGACATAGAAGGAAAAAAGTTTTAAAACAAAAGGACAGAACAAACATACAGTGTGTCAATTTCCAAACTTTGGATTGGCTACTGGTACAGCTCAGATTATTGAAAATTGCTTTACAAAATACAAAACCGTTTCGATAGAATGCGTTGAAAACTGCTCCTACTAAATTTCCAATTGCAACTCATCAATGTATAAGAGACCAAGCACTTCAAGGATGCACATTAAGAAAACAGATTAAGAAATGATGAAGTTTTAAGAACGACTGAAAAAAATAAGCATTTCAGGTTGGGATAAAGTATGGAACTAAGTAAATATCTTTAAAACGAAACGAACAATATCTTTGAAGTTTTTCAGGTAAATGTAATGAGGCAAAATGCATCTGATGTACATTTTTTGTTAATAATTTATTCCCGGTTTAACTGGAAATACCCTCAATTTTTTTAAATATCTGTATATTTTTGCAGATTTTGAAAGATCATATATCTTGTTATTTCAAATCCGACATACTGGCATTTAGTGTAAAAATCTGTAAAAACGAAAAACAGCACTTTTAAGTTTTTATACATTAAAGTAAAAAAAAAATAAAAATAAGTACTAAACAAGTAGATAACCGTTGCCGAATTGTAATTTATGAAAATAAATTATCCGTAGAATAGTTCATTTTAGTGAAAAAGATCGAATTGAAATGTTAATGATGATTGGTTATGGTGATCATGTTAGAACTGTGTTATATTTTTAAGAGTTTGCATTCTATAACACGGTTAATAATTATTAAAACTAAAATTTGTCAAATCCACTGCGGACTCCAACAAACAAAACCATTGCAATTGAATTAGAGAAATTACATCAAACTTCTGCCACAATTTTGCAACTAACCCATAGTATAAGTCAAGGTTCTGTAGAGAAGATATTGAAAATTGAAAAGTATTATCCGTGATTTTGACCGATGGCTAAAGATTTGCGAACGATTGATGGACATTGACAAATCTTTGGTTTCTAATGTTGTGCTTTTGAAGAAACTTTTTGTTTAAATAGAACAGTTAACCGCCATAACTATTGGTAAAATGAGAATTCTGATTGAATTCATGAAGCACGTACCCAACATTCACAGAAGTTGAATGTTTGGATGGGAATTGTTAAATATAGGCGTATAGGACCATTTTTGATAGTAGATAGTTAAATTTATTAAATAACCAAATTATTCATGCACTTCTATAGAATGGTTTCAACAAGATGAAGCATCTCCCAACTATGGATAGCCGAGTAAAGAATTTTCTGGAAGCAAATTTTGCAAATCAGTGGATTGGACGTAGAGGATTCATAGAGTGCTCTGCTCGTTCTCCTGATCTTAGTGCTTGAAGAAATTAGTGCTTTTAGGAATTGAGACAAAAAATTATTGATGAACGTGAACTAATACGTAGAGAAGTCTTGGAAAGAGTAACTCCAGAATTTGTGAATACGTTGGCGTATTGTCAGAAGGTGAAAGGTTAGCATTTTGTTTAAGCTTATTCTTCTCTTTAGTCTAAAGTAAACAAGGTTACTTAGTCTACCACTAAAACTGAGTTATTTCTTGTTCTTACAAATTATTTCTAACCCAGTATGTACAAATTTGAAATAGTAAGCTGGTTACAAATCCGGAAATCCTAAACCGATTTGAAAAAATCTTCTAATATTTAAAATGGGTGGAAATAAATTGACAGTCGTTTGAAAACTTGTTGTCAGGCAGTATTACCGAGGGCCAGTAGCAACAGAAAATATTTCCTCTTTAATAATAGTTACTAGTGCATATTCCCACTATAATAATGATTTAATTCGACGACAGCGTGTGCATATGATGGATATGTCACTAATTGGTTGGTTTAGCAGTTCATCAAAAAATAATGTTTATTCGTAAACTAAATATTAATTATTAAAAAGTAAATTTACACACGTTATATGCTTTTTTGCTAAAACATAATTAATTACGCGCGTTTTATATATATATATTTGGAAAAAAACAGATATTTCTAAATGCACTGGAATTGAAACAATTTTTGCAGCAACGAAGTAACTATAAAAGAAAACCAACGTATGATATATTGTGTTTTCCAGTTTTTGACGTTTCTATTCACGGTTTCGTCTAGACAGTTTGAGATATAGGTTATTAATTGAACAATCGTTCAAACATTTTCATAAACCGAAAATAAAATCTGTATGCGTGCCGGTGTTTATTTTATGCAAGAGCAGTTGATTAATATGTGTGTGATGTTCTTACTCTGATTATGCAGAAAATTGCTTTAATTCAGAAATTTATTATTTTACGTGATTATCTACATATAACTTTTTATTGATTTTTTTTAGTTTTATTATTTTTGTGAGTGTCCATATCAATCCTTAACATTTTAATCAAGAACGTAGAACACAATACAAAAGATTTTAAGAAATAAAATGTTTTGTATTTTCTTTAATTACCCACTGTGTATAAACTACATTAAGTGCGAAAAGTATTTTTTCTCCCATTTAGTTTTTATTTGTAGTTTTCCTTTGATAAAGTGTCGATAACTTTCTACATAATGTCAATTTATTCCAAATTAATGGTCTTTTTTCCAATTGAAAAATTGCTGTCCCATGTTCACTAGTTTTGAAGGTTCCAAGTGCATTTGTTTTTGTTTACCTTTGATTTTGAAACATTTATTTCTATTTCAGTTTCTCCATACGTACAGTTTTGTCTTTTCATACACTGCTTTTCAAAACAATTAAAGCACCCTGAAGGAGTAACTTTAGAACTATGAAATTGCATGGAAATATTAAGTGCATGGAAACAAAGAAATGGTTAAAATATCAATAAATTCTATTTGTAACACTATTTATTTAAATAAAAATCAATAATAACCTCATACACTTACACACTCAGCAACCCTTCTGGGTATGCTGGGAATGAAGTGGTTGATTGCCGTTTGAGGAAGTTTATTCCAGGCTTCCTGAAGCTGTTGATGCAATTCAAGTAGAGCATTGGGTGAATGTGGTAAATGACGCAGTCTTCTGTCTATCATGTTTAAGTTCGCAATATCTCTACTGGCTAAAAAAATATTTTAATAGGTTTATAAATAAACTATTTTTGCATGAAGAAATGAAGCATTATTATGACCATGTGTAGCAATAAATCTAAACAGTTTGAAAGTCTATTAAAATGGTGCATTATCCATAAAATTATCGCAAAATAAGCTCTGATTTAGATAAGATATAATAAATTGTAAAAAGATATCTGATACAGGATTTCGGTTTCTTATTAGTACTTGTCTTAAATTTGATGCAGTTGCCTTTACGATTTACCTTTGAGGTAAATAGTATTCCAAATTAATCTTCCATTACTTTCCTTCTCAATGGAAAGAATCGTATGTATTACATATTCCTAAGTCTAAGAGTTGCACTGAGCTGAAGGACATCCGCCCTATAAGTATTTTAAGTGCTTTCTCTAAAGTCTTAGAAAAGATTGTAGAACGTCAAATTCGCATTCACATTAACATTTGTAACATTGTACCTGAAGTGCAATCTGGTTTTAGACGCAACCACAGTTGTTCAACACTGTTATCTGCTGTTGTCGATGATATACTTCTTTCGCTTGACGACAACCTAAATGCAGTTCTGATATTGTTAGACTTTTCTAAAGCATTCGACATGATTTAACGTGATCTACTTTTAGCGATATTGCATTACTATGGTTTTGACAACAATACTTTGAATTTTTTTAACAACTACTTACAGAATCGTACGCAACTTGTAAAGCTCAATAACAGATTATCCAAACCAAACGTCATCTATGCCGGCGTACCCCAAGGATCAATATTAGGACCTTTGCTTTTTACCATCTATACAAGTAATATTTTTTCTTGTCTAAAGCATTGTAGATACTATCTATATGCTGATGATTTACAGCTGCTTTACACATTTTCTAACGATGAGGTTGCATATGTTCAAACAAAGATTAATATGGAGTTGTCTAGTTTGTTAAATGAAACAAATCATCATTCTCTTATTATCAATCCTAGCAAATCGTCTGTCCTGTTGTTTTGTTCTAAGCAATCTCGTGACTATCTACAAGAAAACATAAGAATCCTAGTAAATGCTGCAATATTTAAATGTTGCAAGGAATCTGGGCTTGCAGTTAGATGTCAATTTGCGTTTTCGAGAACATGTCACTGAAATGATATGGCGTGCATACGGAGCACTTAAAGTCATATATTCATATCGATATCTAATGTCTACCCAGGTACGCAAAAAATTATGTGATGCTTTGGTACTGAGTAAGTTTACTTTTTTCGACGTCGTTTATGGACACTGTGTAGATACGCTATCTTCTCTTAGAATACAAAAGTGCAAAACCCTTGTATAAGATTTATTTTTAATCTAAAACGTCGTCATCGTGTATCACAATTCCTTAAAACAATTTGATAAATGAACATGTCTTGTAGAAGTCTGTATTACCTTGCCATCTATTTTCATAAAATCGTCATATTTAATTCTCCTCCATATCTGGCAAAGTGACTTTGTTATCGTACAGATGTTCATCGTTTAAATCTAAGGCTTTTAACTGTGCCTAAACACGTTAAGTCTTTATTCAAAAAAAGCTTCTCCTATAATATAGCACATATTTACAATACTATTCCGTCCATACTAAAGTCTTTACCAAGGTTTAGTTTTAAATTAAAGTATAAAAACCATTTACAAAGTTTATATTAGTCGTATATAAGGGATAAATCAATTTCTAATTAACTGCGTGAATCCTTCTGTGTCTCTCGAATTTCATTCATAATTCTAAATCTAATTGACTGCGTGAATTCTTCTGTGTCTATTGAATTTCATTATTTTATGTGTTAATATATTATAACTTGTTAAACACATAAGCTTCCTATAAATCAATGTGAATAATATCAAGTCGTGTCTGATATAGCTACTATACGGTACAAGATGGGGCTCTAGGAAGACTGATTCTACAGCATTAGTTGAGAGAATCAGTAGAGTAGCAAATTGAAAAGCATGTAAATTTTTTTTCTTTTTATTTCTATTGTTTTTGTATAATTATGTTAACTCTGCTTTTAATTAAATTTATTATTATTATTATTATTATTGTTATTATTATTATCGTTCTATTATAGTTCGATAACTTCTGGTCTGTATTTTTGACATGGAATGTTTCTTACTCTTTTGAAAGGATAATGGAACTACTTTAGTGCTCTATAGATGGTTTCTTTTAAAAATCTTTCTAGAACTCTTGATCTGAGTTGCTCACACCTATTTCCACTCATTCTATCTAACTTGGTTTTTCAGTTTTCTGAAAAATTTTTGACTAAGATATTGACTTATTGCTACACCATTTGGTCTGTCTTTCGCAACAAAGTTCCTCATCCTATTTGGTAAAGAAATTGCATTGATTTCTAATTCTGTTGCGGATATACTCCGGTGTCCATCCACTTAACAACAAAACCTCGAACTTAGTTTTTTTATCTCCCATCAATTTGAGAATACTCTGTATAATTAACGTATCTATATATTTAAGAGCATTTAAGCATTTATATGTGATTAAAAAAATATGACAATGATATTGATTTGAATAACATGGAAACTCACTGAGGGAATTAATGAAATACATTCGTTATCGTAGAAACGTAGGGCATTGTTTGAAATTTATAAATTTTATTAAAACCTTTTTCTTTTATTGATCTTTATTTACGTGATCAGTGATCAGTGTGAATTTACTCTTTCTCGATACCGTATTGGAGTCAGTAAAAAGTTAATAAAAAAATGTTTGAATTTTCAAAAAATTTTCTTTGGGCCGTGACAAGAATGAATACAATGTTGAATGAAATGGTAGGGCAAGTGATACCTCATATGAAACCACTTTCTGCCAACATCAAAATTCAATGCCTAATTTTTCTGTAAGTACGTAGAAGTAAGTAAAAAGTAAAATAAAAAATTATTTGCATAGAGAACTAAACCATTCTAAAATCATTTGGTTTCGGTAAAACCGAAATGATCTAAAACATCACTCGACTAAGTCCCGTGCCGCAATTTTAGTTTTTTTAAATTTCGTGTGAGAAATTGGTCTCTATTTCCACTTCGTATACTTATTTAGATACTGTTAAAAAATATTTTTTTGCGTCTATAATTTTCGGTTTCAATGCCCTTTAATGTCAATGTTATTTTGTAAATATTATTTTTGGCCTGCTGTAAACGTCAAATTAATATTGAAACTACAAACCCTGAAAACTCATGATTACGTACAGTGCACGTACAGCGTGCGTAAAAATTACACAAATCGTCCGCCCTTAAGGTACATTTGTCAATAAAAATCTTTTTATATAATAAAAATATGTTTACTAAATCAACAATTACACAACTTTTTACTGTTAAATGGTAAAAAATAATGTGATTTGGAATATTTTTAGTTTCATATAAATGATTAGCGCCATCTTGTGTATTCTGAATTACAGTTCACTTTATGACCGATATTGACAATTGGCAGCAAAATATTTGTTAATTTTAGATTTTTACCATTTAAAAACCATCGGCCAATAATTTTAATACAAATCTTGTGCGTTGAATTATTTTACAGCGCTTAATAAATTTAATTTTCCGCACGCGAATGTAAACAACTATTTTGAATTGGAAATTAAGTATTTAAAATTTTTTGCAGTTCACATTAAAAATAAAATTAAGAAAAACAATAAAGAGATGCAAATTACTGTATTGTATTTATTTGTAATAAGAAGTGAGTTTCTAGCAAATCGTTGTTAAAATGATTTTTAATAATAACAAATTGCTACATTTAATTTTATTTATTTAGGTTTCTAAAAATTAAAATTTTCTATTATCTCAAATCAATAGATTCATTTATTAAGATTGAAACAAAATTGAAATAAAAAAGCAACAAATTTTTACCCAAAAACTAGTTTTTTAAGAAGTGTTTATTTGATCAATAGTTTCTCTCTTTGAAAGTATAACTTTTGAAATAATTTTGACACGCTGTACAGGGTGGGCAAATAAGCGAGGTAAGCGGTTGTATCTCAGAAACTAATGATCGTAGAGAGTTACGGTAAAAATTTTTATAGGTAAAGTGAGCAAGGGAAAATTCTGGAATTATGTTTAAGTTTTCTAGATGGCCGCCAGTGGGCATTTCTGCCATCTTGAATTACATAAAGTTACGTTTCTCGCGATTTTCCCCAATGAAAAGTATTTGCGTTTTAATCTTAACCTAAAGTCGAACATTTTTTGCCCAACCAATGTTTCTCTATCTTTCAAAATAAAGTAGTGGAGGGTATTTGAATGTTGTTTTAAATGAATGCCTGTAACTTCGAAACGGCTTAATGGATTTGGATACATTTGGTATCATTGAAAAGAGCATTTCTTGTGCTTTTAGGTTTCTTGTAATTATGACAATTGTGACTTACACGGCCGCTAATAGAAGGCGTTATTCAATATTATAACCAAAATATTGGATATTTTCAAAAAATTTAAATGCGATGATATGACTTTTTTTTTAGATCAGATAATAGACAAATGACCAACCAATAAGTCTGCGCAAACCGCATCTTAATATCTTTTCCTAACTCAAATTATTAAAAAAAAATACTAAACCAGGAAAATTTATATATACCCATTTAAAAATGCATCGGTTGCTTTCGATTAGAAGGCAAGTAGTAGGCCATGGAAATAAAAAACAACTCTTGTCAAAAATATTCCTAAGTAACGTTAAATTTTTGTCACACGCAGCCTAATATTGCATACTCTCAAATGCACACACAATTCAGTGTTATTCTGATTATATTATTTTTACGCATATGTTGTTTTTTACTTTTAGACTACATCCTTACCACATAGCCTTGCACCAGGCGCTAAATAAACAAGATTTCTATAATAGATTAAATGATTGTCAATGGATGCTAGACATGCTTGGGAAAAACACAAATTTCTTAACGGAAATTCTCTGGACCGACGAGGCTACCTTTAGTAGTGATGGTAGAGTAAACCGTCATAATATGAATTATTGGTCCGCTGAAAATCCGCATTGGTTAAGAGAAGTGCAACCACCAGGGACGCTGGAGCCTAATAAATGTGTGGTGCGGTATCATTGGGGACAGAATTATTTGACCTTATTTTTTTGAACAAGCTTTAACTGGTAACCGCTTCTTAGAGTTTTTGATCAACGACTTGCCAATTTTGTTGGAAAATGTGCCACTGGAAACTAGGAGAACTATGTTTTTGTAATTAGATGGTTGTCCGGCAAATTATTCAATTAATGTCCGAAACCATATTAAGGAGACCTTTCGACAACGCTGGATAGGAAGGGGAAGCCTATTTTCTTGGCCGATAAGATCTCCCGACTTGACATGTCTGGATTTCTACTTGTGGGGACGCTTAAACAACATCGTTTTTCAAACTCGACCAACAACACGAATGGATATGGAAAACAGAATTCGAAACTCAAGCGGCAAAAATTGAGGCTGCGGTTTTGTCGACTCAAGAAAGATTGAAACAATGTGTGGAATATGACGGATGGCAATTTGATCATAGAGGGCCACAACTTTATTTAAAAGAAAAATTGTTTACACGTGACTTAAATTTACAGCACTAAATAAACTAAGAATTCTCGTGAATATTTTTGAGAGGAGTTGTTTTTTATTTCCATGGCCTACCTTCTTATCAAAAGCAACCGATGCATTTTTAAATGGGTATATATGAATTTTCCTGGTTTATACTCAGTATACTATTGGCGCGGAGTAATAAACCTGTCAGAATTATCGAATCTCCCGTATTGCATTGGCGTAAGTACCTGATACAATTGGAAAATCATATTTTTAGTAGGTAAATATATTATAATAGTAAAATCTACCTTGATATGAATTATTATGTGGTTATATGTTATTTATTTTATTTGTATAGTAGATCACATTACAAATTTTACTTCTTACGTATTATATACCATTATTTTTGTATTTTGGTATAATATCTACATCTACGGCTATGATTCTCGTTTTGTCAGTACCTGGGCTGATGGCAACGTGTTTACACACATTAAACTATTATTCTCAGACCCTAGATGGGTCGATATGCTGCAAACGGCACAATGATCGTATTTTGGTTAGAATTTATTGGTTTTTACTTAACCGTAGAAGTACCGCTTTCACAAGAAAATAAAGAATTATTTCAAGCAATTATGATTTAGTACTCCGCGCCAATAGTATACAGACTATAGTACTTTTTTTTAATAATTTGAGTTAGGAAAAAGATATTAAGATGCGGTTTGCGCAGGTTTATTGGTTAGTCATTTGCCTATTATCTGGTCATATCATTGCATTTAAATATTTTTAAAAAATCTAATATTTTGGATATAATATCGAATAACGCACTCTATCTGCGGCCGTGTAGGTTACAACTGTCAAAATTACAAGAAATCTAAAATCCCAAGAAATGCTCTTTTCAATGGTACCAAATTTATCCAAATCCATTAAGCCGTTTCGAACTTACAGGCATTCATTTAAAACAACATTCAAATACCCCCCCACTTTATTTTCAAATATAGAGAAAAAATGGTTTGACAAAAAATGTTCGACTTTAAGTTAACACTAAAACGCAAATACTTTTTTGTTACATTCATTGGGGAAAATCCCGAGAAACGTAACTTTATGTAATTCAAGATGGCGGAAACGCCCACTGGCGGCGATCTAGAAAATTTAAACATAATTCCAGCATTTTACCTTGCCCACTTTCCCTATAAAATTTTTTCCGTAACTTTGTACGATCATTAGTTTCTGAGATACAGCCGCTTACCTCGCTTATTTGCCCACCCGGTACAAAAATTATTCCTCAAATGCAAATTTATCTAAAATTTTGTTTAATCAATTTTCGAAGACCGTTAGAAATTGGTTGAAAATGAAAATAATTATTTGAATGCAATTGCAATGTACAAAAACTATTTAATTAAATGTACAATTATTTGAAATGTGAATTTTGTAATCCACTCCCTTACACTATTTTAGAAACAATAGGTATAATAGGTATGTACATACTCAATCATATTCTGTATTAGCGTTTAGTGAAAAATACGCCAAATTTATTTACATTTTTTTATGCTAAGGACAAGATACTGTTGTTTCCATAAATTTTTACAGCTACTTAAATGCTAGAGTCCAAAAACCGTAGCAACAATTATTTATCACAATCTGTAGTAGGTTCAGAATTAATTCATAAATGTGTCACCATAGAAGGTTGAAAACGAAATTTGAAGTTATGTGATTACGAGTTATTCAAATGTTTTTAATTTTGGTGGTCGATTTAGAGAATAAAAGTACCTTTAAAACAAGGTGACGCTGGATTTTTCAGCTGTCATTTGGCACCTTTGTTTGTCGTTTAAAATTCAACGTATAGTATTTTCACTCTTACGTTAACACAAAGTTTTGCTTTTTGCTATTTGAATTTTTGTTGTAAGTATTTAATTCAATTTAGTTCAATCGCCTTTTCTAATTAAAAAAATTGATTTGGTAAAAGATTGCTTTGTTATATTTTTATAACATCCTATCTTTTTCTAATTGACATCTGACACAAAATTGTTTTATTTTTGTATCATGTCTAAGGTATGTCAGAATGATCCCTCTAGTTAAATTTGTATATTAGCAAGTTTTTTCTTTTCTTCCTGAGGTAAAGTGAAATAAAACTGCTGTTATAGGTATAACATTGCCAAAGTTTTGCCTCAAACAAATGTCTGCTTTGACAAGGCTAAAAGGATAGTTTGTTTCATACATTAAAATCGTAATTCGTTATTTTTATTGACAAGACATCATAAAAAGATAGTTTAACGTTGATAAATCCCTCATTTGTTGGGGGTAAAACGTCTCAGAAAGATCCTTAAAAACGGAAAAACTTGCTAAAAAAAATAAGTTAATAAACATAGAATTAATGTAAGAAAATTTATGAGTTAAGGTTTCACACCGCAGTAAAATTTTGTAAAATAAACATCGGATCAAATAGAAACATTATAAGTTGCTGTATTTGGTTTAAATTAATTATATATTTTTTCTATTGTATATAGGTACGTTTTCCAAAAAATTTTTTAATGTAGCACGGCCTTTTGTTGTTATGGAAATCTTATAGAAACATGCATGAATTCAGATCGATCATGTACATTCATGAAATTTAAAACTTGGACACCACAATTTCTGTAAAAAAAAGTTTGCACATTGTGAAGCGGGCTTAAGGGTATCATTTACAATTCTAACAGCAGGTAGTCTCAGCAGGGGTTATCTTATAGAAGGACTGTAGAATGAATCATTACACTAAGCACGTTTTAGAAAATAGGTAATTTACGTTGCTTACTTAATTTTTTCTTTAAAGAATATATTTGAAGGTATCGCTAATTAAACACCATAGCTCGATTAATTATCGAATCAAAATTTTGTTTAGGAAATGTTTACAAAATAAAATTAGAAATAATTTTGATTTAAAAACGTCTACAAGCAATAACTTTTAAATTAAATCAAAAACTAAACATGGTTATTTGGGTTGACTGATTATTACTTATTTTTAAATAAATCTAACCTACTAATTATTGTAAGTTATTAAAAAAATCATTAAACTCTCTATTCATAATATTTAGTCCTTACAAAATGTATATTTTATGACGTTTCATTTTTTTCTGTAGTTAATATAAAAGTGAAAATAAAAACTAAGGCAATTCTTATTGTCAACGTATATATTTAGTTTTTGACAAGAATTTATTACATAATTATAATTAAGATACCAAGTTATAGTTTAAAATTAAATGAAAACTTTTTTTTAAATAAAGGTATTACTATATAAATAAATATAAGAAATCAATAATGGGTGTGACCTCCATTATTATTGATACATTCTTGGAGGCGTCTGCTCATTGACGCTATCAAGGTATCAATATAATTAATATTAATCGTTTCCCATGCGGTATCAATGGCTGCAATTAGTGCATTACGGTTTACTGGTATAAAATTTGGCCCTTGTTGTCTTCGGATAACAGCAAGTATTCGAGCCCAAACATTTTCGATAATGTTAAAATCTGGGCTTTTTGCTGGCCAGGGTAACAGCTCCAAGTTATTTGCTTGTATCCAGTTGCGCACAACCTGCGAAGTATAGGGTCATCATATCCCGATAGTTAATTATCGAATGTTCCAAGAAAATATGTGTAAATAGTAAATGGAATCTACTAACGTAACGTTAAGTCGTTAATTATAGTTACATAACTCTCCTTTCATAAGATATAGTTCATATTAATATGCTTATTGTAAAGCTTCGTACACACCTGAACAACAAACCGAGGAACAAACAGAACAACGAACCGAACGGCAATCGGAACATTAATTTTGACGGTGCTACGTACGAATTTTAGAATAGATTCGCAAGTCCTGATTGTTCCACGAACGGTTTGCGGCGTTCCCGCAACTTGTCGGTTTTTTCTCCGACATCAAAGAAAATGCGCGCGAATGCGTTTGCAGGTTTGGACGAATCACAAATTTATATCATATCAAATTTATGACAACTTAAAAACCAAGAAAGTGTATGTTATTGCTAAGAAATTATTAAGGAAAAAGCGCAATTGCAGTGTAAATATTTATAATTAGATATTTTCGAAAGTTTATAAGTCCTCTATTGTAATCTTAATACTTAAAAGAAAATCCTGTCCATTAGCATTATAAGGAAATGGCTTTTACTTTATGAATAAGTTTCAATAACAATAGAATATCCTTGCTTGTTTAATTTACTTCCTTTGAGTCATATTGCTCTAAGGGTTGTTACATTGGTCATTAGAAGTATGTAATAAATAAACAATTACCTACTGTTTGAGAAGGGGTAGTGTGAACCAATAAATAAAGTAAGAAATGTAAATTCCATTTAAGTTTAAAATTTCAAGTGTTGTGAAAATGCCACCTCATCTCGGTGCTGATTTGAAAGCGCGGATTGTTTCGGAATTAGCGGCGGGCCGTAGCGTGCGTGAAATTTCACGTATGTTAGATATACCAAAAAGCACCGTAGGGCATTACCGAGTAAAATGGAATCTTGAACACACTTTGGAAAGAGCCATCGGAAGTGGTAGACCTAAAGTATCTACACGTGCTCAAGATCTCGAGTTGTTTCATTACGTAACAGAACAACCATTTGCTACATACTCAGGGCTATAGCAGATACACATTTTCCCGGATGCCGTATAACTGCACAAAAAAGATTAAAGGAGATGGGAATAAAGAAGTATAATGCTGCTGCGAAAGAAGTTCTCAGTGACGAAAATATGAGACGTCGTCTGGAATTTGCAAGGCGATATGTGAACGAACCTTTGGAATTTTGGAATCGAGTGATTTTTAGCGACGAAAAACGTTCAATAGCCGCAACGATGGACCACTAAAAGTTTTTAGAATGGAAGGAACTCGTTACGAAAATAATCACATATGTCCTAAAAACGAAGTGGTTATTTTTCTGTGAATGTGTGGGGTTGGGTTAGCGCGCGGGGTCCAGGAGTTTGTTGGGCTATCGATGGACGTCTTGATTCTGCTGCGTATTTAGATATTTTGGAAACTATTATGAAACCTTCAGTCGAAGTGTTTTATCCAGACGAAGATTATATTTTCCAACAAGTAAGTATTCTTATTTCACTATACTTTCTCCAAAAAATAGTTCGGGATCTGTTGAATTAACATTTTCATAATGTATTTTTGTTGTTAAAGGACAACGCCCCTATTCATACTTCGCGGGTTGTGCGCAATTGGATACGAGAAAATAACTTGAGCTGTTACCCTGGCCAGCAAAAGCCCAGATTTTAACATTATCGAAAATGTTTGGGCTCGAATACTTGCTGTTATCCGAAGACAACAAGGGCCAAATTTTATACCAGTAAACCGTAATGCACTAATTGCAGCCATTGATACCGCATGGGAAACGATTAATATTAATTATATTGATACCTTGATAGCGTCAATGAGCAGACGCCTCCAAGAATGTATCAATAATAATGGAGGTCACACCCATTATTGATTTCTTATATTTATTTATATAGTAATACCTTTATTTAAAAAAAAGTTTTCATTTAATTTTAAACTATAACTTGGTATCTTAAAATTATGTAATAAATTCTTGTCAAAAAACTAAATATATTGACAATAAGAATTGCCTTAGTTTTTATTTTCACTTTTATATTAACTACAGAAAAAAATGAAACGTCATAAAATATACATTTTGTAAGGACTAAATATTATGAATAGAGAGTTTAATGATTTTTTTAATAACTTACAATAATTAGTAGGTTAGATTTATTTAAAAATAAGTAATAATCAGTCAACCCAAATAACCATGTTTAGTTTTTGATTTAATTTAAAAGTTATTGCTTGTAGACGTTTTTAAATCAAAATTATTTCTAATTTTATTTTGTAAACATTTCCTAAACAAAATTTTGATTCGATAATTAATCGAGCTATGGTGTTTAATTAGCGATACCTTCAAATATATTCTTTAAAGAAAAATTAAGTAAGCAACGTAAATTACCTATTTTCTAAAACGTGCTTAGTGTAATGATTCATTCTACAGTCCTTCTATAAGATAACCCCTGCTGAGACTACCTGCTGTTAGAATTGTAAATGATACCCTTAACCCGCTTCACAATGTGCAACCTTTTTTTTACAAAAATTGTGGTGTCCAGGTTTTAAATTTCATGAGTGTACCTACTATTACTTATTACTATAAGTTACCTCTCTATTCTTTAATTTTTTAAAGCATTTGAAAAATTTAAGCAACTGTGACTCTTTAAAAGTAATTGTTTGATAAGCCATTATTTGCAGAAGCAATAATGAAATTTAAAAATAAATAAAACAATAATTTATCACCAAAAAATAGTAGACTTAAAAAATATTTTTGAAATTCCATATGTTTTTTTCAAAGAATTTTTTTTAAACAATTTTATGTAAACTTTAAAAAATGGTTCATAATGCTTAGAATAGAATATTCACGTCATTAAAAATAATTTTTGTGTATTAAAACAGCGAAATAATGTCATTTTAGCTATTGAATAACTTGTTCGCGTGCTGTACTAGATTAGCAAAAATTGGTGTACTGATGTTATGCTTACGTGAGAATATAAAATAAATGTCATTTCTTAAACAGTGAGGTAAGGAACTGCAAAATAGAAAAAAATAGAATTATATACTCGTTATCGAAGGATCTTCAAGCATTTATTTGTTCCTCAACAGGCTGCTAGTTTCTAAATTTTGAGTTCATAAATAAAAGAAAATAAAATAAAGATGTTTCAAAGTGCCTTAATTGTAATTTTTGATTTTCACAATTATTCTCATTCATGCGTAAGTTAAATTCAAACGCAAGTATTTTTGAGGACAAGATACGACAGGTAAACAGACTATACACATATTTTTATCTAGATTTTCAAAAAAACCAAAATATTTCATTATCCATAGCTTAATGATTATTGACTTGACCTTTTCTTTACTACTTAAATTATTCATTTACTAATGAAATCGATTAAAATTATTAAATAAAATATATACATATATATATATAGACAGTGAATTAGCGAAGTATGGATTTTCTATTCTAGGAGAGGTCAAGTTTAGTTTTTATAATGCCACTTCTTTTGCCTCTTTGACATCATATAAGAACTCACTTTTAAGCGGTTTTAGGTAGAGTACATTTTTTTGGATACAAAAATGCCAAAATGATTTCTCGAACAAGACAGTTTTAAAATGCAAATAAAAGCTTTTGGTGATTTGGGACTAACTGTAAGTTTCCATTTCTCAGTGTGAATTTTCAAATTTTGTTTTACTTTTATTGGGGTTGTTTTGCCCGAGGCAACTTTGGATACGGGCTCAATTTGGTTGGAATGATTTTGTCGGGGTACTAACGACAGTCAAATAGTTTTCATTTGTCCGACAAATAACTGGTCACCCAAAACTGTTCTATTGGTGTTATTGCGGGTTTGACAAAGGGGTAACTAGTTTTATGGAAAATTTTGTTTTTGTTGGCCAAAAAATTTCAATAAAGATAGATAATAAAATCAATTTAAAAAACATAATAATTTCGTGCTGCGAAATATAGTAAAAATTTACCAGTTTTATACTGTGGTATGCCTCAACAGATTATAGTTTATAACGTAAATGAAGTTTAAAGGTTTCTATTGCTTCTGACACACTCGAATGCGATAAAATTTTTATATTGATCTTTTAGACTCGCTCGTTATCAAATGGTTGTAGTAGTTTCTATGAAATATATTATACACTCTAAAATAATTAAATAATTAAATATTACATTGTAAATCAATGTAAATGCAGTAGTATTTTATTATTTCTATAGCTTTATTTAACATTTTTATACGCATTCAAAAATATATACTCAAATTAAAACCGCCATTATAGGTCAAAACAAAATATGTCAATTATGATAAACGATTACATTTCAAAAACTAAACTTGAGTTGTCCAAGGGATACTTCCATACTTTACGAGCTCACCTGTATATTCAGGACATCAAAGCCTTTATGAACTTGTGAGAAAAATAAGAAAACAATTTAATACATTTTGACGGCTATAATTGTGGAAAGAAGATTATTATGACGTTCTTGGTGATAACAAAATTCATTCTGTAAAAGTAATAGGTACTTTTTGTGAGAAGTTTGTAAGTTTACCGAACGAATGAGGTGAAGGCAGTAAAAGTACTTTTAGTTCCGTTTTAAATTGCAACCAGCTATACACAAAAACATCAATTTTAGCTTTAAAACATAATAGGTAAGGTTCTAAGATACTCTTGATAAACCAGGGGGTTAATCTATTTTTTTAGTGTACATAAATTAAATTGCATTATTGTTTATGTTATTTCATTAACAAAAATCGAAAATTTAATTAATCTATCAAGAATTGGTGATAAAATCTAATTTCGAAAAAGTACCCCCAATCTGAAAAACAAACTTAATTATCCTGATAATAATTTTTTTATAATATGTTGTTTAAAAGATTCCCAGAGAGTTTTTAAATATTTTAAAGTATAATTTGGTGTAAGTCGCTTGAACATTTAACGGGTGTTCAAATAAAAAACTGGGCTGGGAAAGTCTTGCACTTTTTTCGACATTTGGTAATTTTCATTCTGTCATTTTTTAGGTTATATTTAATCTATTTTGCTGAATTTTGTGTACACAGTAAACATAATTAAATCAATTCGTTTCCACTACCTGGTCATATCAGTTTTTTTTATTTAAACAGTTGTAACAGTAACAACATTACTCTACCTACTGTTCTAGTTAAATTTTTTTATTTTTGAACTCAGTTGAAAAATAGTTACTTAAAAGCAGTTTTTTGACAGTAATTTGTTAAAAAAAAATTTAATTTGAAGGGATAATCGATCAAATTTAAATTCAAAATTGAAATAGGTACAATTGTTAAAAATCTCAGATTTTTAAAATCTTTATTTAGTATAGTCTGTTTGCTTAACAGAAATAGTCCAACCACTCCCTAAGAACTATTGCAATTATCGTGTTAAATATGATTCAAAAATTCGGGTAAGAGTAGTATATTTAAATGTAGTGCATTTTTGAAGGGTGCATTTCTACTATTTTTGTTGAGCAAACTGACAATTGTACAACACTGCTGCACCTTTACATATTTGCTTGTCAAGCATTTTTGAAACCAATAAGTGTATTGTTTTTTTTTTTAATATAAAAAATCGTCACCGAAATCTGTTAATTTTGGAATTTTTTTTACGACGTTAGAATAGATGATGTAAACAAACTTTTCAAACAATTGCTTTTGTTTAATAGTGTCTCATTCACATTTAACTTGGTTAAATAATTAAAATGTATTCAATAATACATAATAAATACATCAAGAAGTAACGCTGTTTTTAAAAAAAATTTGTTTTTGTTTAAGTTAACAATTAAAAACGAGAAAACAGTTTCAATGTTATCAATTATTAAGCCTTTAAAAAAATTTTATACTCTGATTTAAAAGTTTGAAAGTAACATTACCATTCTATAGTCTTTTATGTCTGTTACAATTTATTTAAAAGTTTCACAAGTTCAAACGTACAGTTAAAGAAAAGCTTAAAACATACCAGGAAGTGCCCTTACATAAATCATTACATCATCCGCACCCACTTCTCCCTTCACTATTATTTACAGCACATGTTTTCCCAGCAACCTTACTCAACTTTAATGAAAATATATCCATTTTGTGTGGATTATATTTTTTAATGTAATGATTTGTGTCATAAATATTGAATATTAATTAATTAATAATGTTACCAAATTTCGAAGTGTAAACAATAAGTTTTCTTATGGGCGAATTCCGAATAGTATAAAATGAAAGAAATATGAATTTTTGACATAATTTCTACATATTGGAGAAAAATAGTAAGTTTTAAAATGGCAGATCCATCTTGCGTTTGACAGGGTGGTCGGGTAATCTATCAGCCCTCTGGTCCCTTCACATCCCTTCACGACCTAGAGCTTTGTCGGACCCGCGACCCTCCTCACCTCCTGTCAGGGTTAGTAGAACACGTCACTGAACCTATTATGTACCAATACACACCCCTACGATGCATATTCACTGCTCGCGCCGCACATCTGGTCTAATGGAAGTACGTTGTTTCCAATATCGTGCAAAACCCTCTTAAGTTCAATTTCATCTCGATAGAAAGTTTAATAAGAATATTTTAACATCAGTAGACGAAGTACCTTGGAAGTTAATTTTTACAACGTTACGTTACAACAACGTCGAGCT
Organism: Abscondita cerata; assembly: GCA_030710515.1. Classification (NCBI taxonomy): domain Eukaryota; kingdom Metazoa; phylum Arthropoda; class Insecta; order Coleoptera; family Lampyridae; genus Abscondita; species Abscondita cerata. Next base: position 254,451 of record JALBCR010000863.1, on the reverse strand, counting down.
TAGACGCTGGGGAACTTTTGTGCGATATCGCAACATTCCGCTTCCGCGACCATTGATTGAATTTAGAACTTATTTTGCGGTTAACTGTTTTTGTAGACCCTACGTTCGGGGAAGTTTTGATTGCTTTTAAAATACTTTAACTCTTCCATCACTTTCTAATAGGGCTGGTAATTCATACGCTAATAGTTTTCAATTTTAATTTATTTTCCATCGAATAATTTTTACATTTTTTAAATAGTTTAAGTGTAACAAAAGTTTGAGCTTCTATAATAATCCATTAGGACGTATACGCATGATAAATTGAACGGTGGACAATACAAACCATTAGGAGTTTCAATAATGATGATTAAACTACCTCTCCCCTAGAAGATCGACCATTATCGGTCCATCAGAGATCTGCTGCTTATCAAGTCAGCACAGGAAAAATTCTGCAACAAAACCATGAATCAAACGATGTAAGCTAAACCACTAATAGTTATATTTATGGTTTTTCATTTTTACTTATTAACAACCGTTATGTATAATTTTAATTAATTTGGCTTATTATTGTTATTGTTATCACAAGCGTTTTTACGAAATTAACCGAATGAAAATTTCGACCGCATACGGTTTATAATTTCCCAAGTACTCTTGTTAAACCATTTATCATTCGTAACAATCGATTTATACAGTGAGTCAATTTTATTGAGTTTATTAAAGTAATTATTTAAAAAATACCTTCGTGGTATAATTTTAACAAAACATAGAATTGATTTAAGGTTTTTTAAGTTGTTCGCTTCTGATTAGACCCGAAGTGATTTGTTTCAGTAATTTAATTCCTCTTAAAGGTGTTGATTTATTTATTGTGTATTTTAATAAACTTGAACGAACTTCTGGTTTTTGCATATCCAGTTTTGAATTTACGGGTATAACTACGCGCGAATCAGCTCATTAAATTTAATGCTTTATTTGATCCGAGTCTTAACTGTTTTCTAAATAGGTTTACATGATCTTAAACTCGATTTTTGGCAAACTGTATGGTACTGGTCAAACTGCAATGTATGATTATTTAACTACATTTCAATCATTATTAAATGTATTGAAGGTTTGTGGTTTGTTCAAAATCAATAGATCTTTTTCAATTAATAATAAGTGCTTTTGTGAAGAATCCAGGTGTGGAACCTAAATGGATTTTATATGAATTGAAAGTTTTTACTTTTTTATGGAGGTGCCTTATAATTCGTTTATTTGCTTTTAAAGTCGTTTATATATTAAATTATAAAATGAATGTTCAATTTTTGTAAGTTTGACGTAACTACCATTTTATCTTCTCTACACTTTGGTCTGCTACAAAACCCAGCAATACATATGATAACAAGTAAATTTACTTTTTTATAATTTATTTTGAAAAAATTTTCACATACAGTATCTGTGCAATTGGTAAAACTTCAAATTCTGAATTTAACTGAAGAACTATTTTTTATTTCGTTTCTAAATCAGTTATTATTTTTTTTTAGATTTACGAGCAATGTATCTACAAAAAATACAACAAGTGTTTAAGGTGGTTTTTGAATGGGTGTGTGTGGCTTATATTTAGAAAATAAAGTGTTTACAAAGTATTATAAAAAATGCTAACGTATTAATATTTTAACGTGTTGGTGTATAGTATATACATGCAGTATATACATTTTTGCAAAATTATGGACAGTAGATCGAATTTTATTATTATTACGGCAATCTTTATCGGTAACTGGTATTTGGCGATTACCGTAAAAATGTTTAAAATGTTTGCTTGTTTATTTTACTAAACAAAACCATATTAAATTGTGCCGCTCTCTTTGTAATATCTCTTGTGTCAATCTTTATTCTGCGTATATAACTTGTATGTCCGAAAGAAATTCTGCCAGAACAGCACAAAAAATAATGAAATTTTTGCAATGTAAGTAATAAATTGTAAGCATTTTTTATGATTAGTTTTTGGGCAACTTAAGAAAAACTGAAAACAAATTTATAGGAAACTAGTATGTCCAAAAAAAACCTTACTTTTTAAAGTCTAATACCATATTTTTTCGTGTTAAGTTTCTTAATAGGAAAAAATAGTAAAACTTAAATTTCAGTACGTAAACACTGCCCTTTTTTAAATATTTTCCGGAAGTGCTAATAGCTTTTGGTTAATCCCTGAACGGTGTAATAATTTGAACTAAGCCACGTTATTAGTTTCGGACTGCAATAAAAGAAATCTATTGGCCTATTGCTATAGTCAAAATTATAAGCGAATTTTGATAACGGATTAGCATTGTATTTAAGCACAATAGTCAATGTAAATTTGCGTCTTTTTCTAACGCGTGTACTTAAATCAACTCTACGTTTTAATGTACTCTGTAGGTTTAGTTTAGCAACCGCAAATTTACAGATACAGAACTGTACAGTTCATACTAATAAAAGCAATTTTTGTCACGTTTATTTTATTAATAGGTACATTTTCTAAAATAATAAAAACACTTTTGGATGTTAAATTGTGTCTTCTTTGGATTTTAGTCATGGCGCTTCTTTTAAGTAAATATAACCACAAAAAATAAACTGTATTGAGTGTAAAAGTTTAAAAGTATTTTATTATTAATATTTAGTGTGGATGGTTGTAGCAGAAACGTGTTGAAGAACCTGGACCTCTTATAGAAGGTATGAATTCTATAAGCGGTTCAGGGTATTCCAAATGTCCAATGCAATGGCACTATATTTAGAATGGTTGTAAAGTGGGCTTGTAGTTAGTGGATCACATTCTTTTAGAATGATAGGTTTCTTGTAAAAAGTTCTAAAGTTTCTGTTATGTTAAATAAATCTTCTTGGGTGTTCAGCCAAAGATACTGTCAATACAAAACTAAGAGCTGAATTTTATGTACTATTCCTATAGTTTTGTAATAGTTTTATAATGAGCTCTATTTTCTAAATTCTAAACTTTCTGGGCCATGATAAAATTTTGTTAGAAAGTAGAGAGCTTTTATTTTCTTCAAATAGTTCCGTGAGGGAAACCAAAAATATTCTCAAATAGAAACTAAAACCACAGCTTCCCATTTTGTCATTTTTGATTAAACTTTATGATAATTTCAATAGTTTTCTAAAAAATCTGCAAAGAATTCTAAATTCGAAATTTCTTAAAAAAGTGAAATCTTCCTAATAAATCTTATAACTATTTTAGAAATAGAAGTTCCTGGGGTTGGTTACATTAAATAATTTTTTACTGGCAAAAATTCAAAGGCCATGATAAGATTTAGTTATAAAGTCAGGTATGAGTCGCTATCGAATTTTTAATAACTGTTAAAAATAGTATTTTTGTCTACAATTTTTTTTTCTGATGGTATTTGGGAGCTTCTTCTGTGAACGCGATATTGAATCTTCAACACTTCTTTTTAAGCAAACTTAATGTTGCCAATGTTGAAGCAAAAACGTTTTCTTGAACTGAACAGTGTCAATATTGTAATCGTATGTCCATCATTATAGTAGGAGGCTTTTCATTAAGACGAAGACTTTGCGATACTTAAATGAAGTTCTATAAATATCATTGTTGAGAAATGTGCCTGTTCTTTTTCCAAAATTTATAACAAATACCTTGCCTGGAAAGTTTGACTACATTTCCTCTTCTGTTGAAATGGTTCTTGCTTTGTAAGAATACTAGTTACAATTTCCAGACAATGGAAGATACCAAATTTATTATTATTTATTTTTAATAAAAGTCGGATTTATTCTCAACTCTTTAAAAATATGTTATTTATAAAGCTTTTGTGTTTAAACATAATTAATTGACAACTGTCATTAAAGCTATAACATATAGGCAACCATGAATTATTAAAAAAAACCAAACAAATGCTTTGTTGTCATTGGTGTTTAGTTGCTTTAGTTATTTGAGTGAAAAATAAACGCACTAAAGGAATAAACTACATAGACTTGTAAGAGGGTCATTAATGAATATAAATTTGAGTTTTGAATCCCGACATCCACGGACCCCCCCCCATAATCACGCAAAGAGTTAAATTCCGTTTGATCGGCTATAATTCGCGATGCCATGAATCATGTGATCGTTTTGAGGTGAATTTACGATGCTACAATTTAATCTTTCGACCAAATTCGAAAAAATTCTATTCTGCGAATTAATTCGGCATTTTTTGAGTTATGGCGTCGCAAAGGGAAAACCACGGTCGCCAATTCGGATGTTCATTCAAAGAAAGTTAGAGGAGTTTCACCGATAAAAATTCAGAGAAAACTGTGAAACAAACAACAAAACAGAGTACTAGGATTCAGCTCGTTTGGGTCCAAAACTTCGGGTGCGATTTGAAGGAGGTGATTCCGAATACTCAAACTAATCACGCCGCTATAGATTGCTTCCTCCCGGGGACACCACGTTAAAACGCATTATTAAAAATGCATTATTTCAAATTCGGAGCTCGGTTTCTCCAATATATAGAATAATATCAATTTTCAAGGTCGCCCGTGTGAACTTCTCAACGGTTTTGTTCGCTAAAAAGCAGTTTTAGTGAAAGGTCTAAAATTCTTGCCCTTAAAAAATGCGCTTTGATTTTTCGCGCCGAAATGGACCGCGAAAGAAAAATTTCAATAATGTCCCTTTCGGATAGGACTGAAAATGTCGGTCAAAAACTAAACAGATTGACTGAGTTTATATTTTAAAAAAGCTTGATTTGTTGTATTTGGTCTAAAAGACAAAAACTTGAGTCACTTGCACGTTATCGCGAGTTATAACAAATCATTGCGATTATGAAGAAGTTCCTGGAGGGAGAGAGGGTCGTTTCGAAAAGCTTTTAATCAAAGAAAATATTGAAAATTCGAAAGCGCTCCGCGTTCTACTCTTATCAAAGGCACGATATTTTTAAATACACTTTGTAATTGTAATGAGCAAATTTTAATTTACATGTGTTGTTATGTTATATTTCGCTGCTCATATCTCAGAAAACCCTCATTCTATGTTGATGATTTTTTTAGGTTGCACAATATCTATATGTTTTAATAATGGATAATCACAAAATTACAATTCGTTTTGGAAAAGTTACATATGAAAATTAAAAAGATGGTAAACAAATTTGTGATTTTTCATGCCATTGACCCCCTACAAAAATATCTCAATCATAAAACCTAGAAAACTATAAAAGAAACACACAATATAATGCAAATAATAATAACTTGAATGCAATACTTATTGAAATTATTTCTGGCCAAATCTGATCCGCATATATATTATAGATCTTAAAAATAATAATAATTGGTATAATAAAGCTCCAAAATTAAACTAATTGCAAAATACCTGATAAACATTATTATCACGGGAAATCTGTTATCCTAGATATCGGTGTAACTTAGTTCTTTCTTATCTTGTATTCTAAAAATTGAATATTGTTTATTTATTAGGTGATATTAAACTTGTTTCCCAGCTATCAATTTTAATAAAAAAATTTAACCCCAGTATGTGAATATTCAAAATTCATGGCAATTTTTTCATAAATTTTAAATTTTGTAATAAAATTATAAAACTTCAAGATGATAATGCTATTTTTTTTATTATTGTTTATAATTTCTGTAAACCTTTCCTTTTTATAATGTTTTCTTTGTATTTTAATTACATTTGAAATTGTAGTTTTTAAATTATTCATGTTTCTTTATTTTGCTTTATCATCTTATAGGTAATTTTTATTTTATTTAATTTCTTATAAGTTCTTACTTTATAAAATTATTTCTTTATTTATTATACAAGATGAAACACCACCAACGAGACGGAGATTTATAGTGAAACAGTAAAAGTTTTATAAGTTTTGTCTTTTAGTAGCATGTATGTTGATAAATATTACATTGTATTGAAATATACAGTATGTCCCAAAAAAGAATGTGACGCATCAAAGTTATAATTTTTCTTATAAAACACTATGTATATTATTGCGTTTTTGAATTCACGTAAAAATAAGGTATACTTGCTAAATGTTCCCAATATCTAAATACGAAGTGTTATGAGTTAAGTCAACTTTTCTTAAAATATGGAGTATTTAAAAAATTTTCTAATCCAACAAATCATAACCAATTTGCTCCTGCGTCTAATATTAGATGAATATATTCCATGATTAAATACTAAACATCTCTGTACAGGGTTCAGAATTTCATCATACAATATTCAATAAACACCCTGTATTTTATTAATTCATAACATTAACAAAAAGTCTAGATTTGAATAGTGTCCATATTTTAAGAAAAGTCAACGAAACACTCTATACTTAGGTGTAGGGAACTTTTATGAAAGTATACCTTATTTTTTACGGGCAATCAAAAAACACAATAAAATACAGGGTTTCCCATAAGAAAAATGATAACTTTAATGCGCCACACTTTTTTGGAACATACTGTATTTTAAAAAATAATTTTGAAATGTAAAATTTATCAACCTGCAAGCTACTAAAGTAACAAAACTTTTACCGTTTCGATATAAATCTACGTCTCGTTGGTGGTGATTCACCCTGTATAGTTATGTATTTATAAAATATATTACTTGTTTATTTGTATTATCTTGTTGTTTTGATTTATTTTCCATTCTCCAAATTAATTAATATGTTCATTGTATTTTTTAGTTTTTTTCTTATTTTTGATGTAATACAATAATTTCTGAGAATTAATTTCATATTTTATTCAATTTTTTTGTACCAATTTTATTATTTTGTACGTACCAAATGTTCTGTATTTTTAGCTGTTCATACTTCATCTATGTACTTTTCGATAGTTTCTAATTTTCTCTTTCAATTTTCTAAAACTCTCTATCATTTGCAAATTTTTATTCTTCTTATACGTGCTTCTATTGATGCTATTAATTTTTTTGCAATTTTTATTTTTAAATTATTCCCATGTTTATATTATGCGTGCTTCTGTTCTTGTTATTAATTTCAGGTTTTTAATGGTTCACGTGATCTTCCTTTAATTTCATCCAACTTCCGTCACGTTGACTTGAGTTATGATATAAATTTCTCTGTATTTTTTCTTCTAAATTTTATTAAGAGTAATTATTTTTATTTTATTATATAATTATTTATTTTTTGTATTGTTTATATACTAAGTTTATATGACTTTATACTTCCAGTACCCTACTGTCAAAATTTATCCCCTCCTTAGAAAATTTTCAAATATTCAAAACTATTTCTAAACTTGTACAAAGAAATTTAAGTGGTTTTTAAAAATATACCAAGAATTTATTTATTGAAAATTTTAATAAATAAAAAGTATATTAATTAATGAAACCGAATAGGAAAAAGTTTTAATGACCTTAAGTTTTTTGCGTATATTGCGTAGGTACATTGAAAATTATAAGCAATCAATGTACGCAGACTTAAATAATTTTACTAATAGTAGTAATAGTAATTCACATCTTTATTTGTTTTTTTCTCTTAAATTTCTGCCCCTTAAAAAAATTTAAATATTGGATTTAGTAATAAATAAGCTTTAACCATAATCGTGGATTAATGAATCCATTAAAATAGACTAAATTCTTGCAAAAATAATATTTCATTAATTACTGAATACACAGTAATCTAGAGTTTATCAATTTTTCAAACATAATAAAATAAATCAATTTGGTTGATGTTGTAGATGACATTTTTCTATAGTAATCATTATTGGTTGCCATTGCTTTATAGAAGAATGGAGTTGATTTTATGTGTAATTTAGTGAAAATTTTATTTGCAAGAATATTTTTAAAAATAAACGGGTCACGTAGAATCTTGATGGACGATTTATTTTTGAAAAATATGTTGTTCGAATGTGTGCATATAGATTTATTTGGTCTCTTTAATGCTTGGTGGTAGTTGTTAGTAATTACTATATAACGTTATTTTTTTTTCTATTTTGCAATTTTTATTTTTTGTTTCGGCATTGTAGAAATACTGAAAAGGAACTTTTTCCGTACTGTTTTCGAACAAATTAAATCTTTATTTTAATAATTATATAAATTCATTAACTTCAAAAGACTTCAAACATTTGAAAGTAGCAGATCATCAATACTAACAACCTAAACAAAAACAAATAGATCAAATATGAACATATAAGAACACTTGTTTTTCCATATACTATTCTTATTGTATAAGAAAAGAAAATTTTAATAAGGATTCAGCTATTAATCCTTTTGTATACTTTGATAATAAAACTACTAATATGTGTTTTTGTTGCAGATCCGGGAATCTAAAATTGAAGTGGCAGTGGATGGGGTAAGTTTTTTAAATTTATATTTAGTGCGAACCCTATTATAATAGTAAGACACTATTGTTAAATTTTAAAAGTACTTAGGTACTGGTAATTAACAAATTTTATTCAAAATTTTGAATAAAATATCGTTGTGATAAAGAAAACTGAAGAAATGTTATCACAAGACATTTTAAAACTTATTTATTGAACATTTTATTTAGTTTGAAGTAGTATGAAAAATTAGTTGAATATTGAAATTCAAAACACCAACTGAAATTGTAACGTCGTTATAATACTAATAACAAAGTGTTTCATTATGTAAAAAAGTATTAGGTACCTTCCAATTTAAACGGCTTAACAAAAACGTTTAACGACGTTGAAAATATAGCTATAATTGGCGCAGTTTATTAAAGCTCTGCATAACAATTGACTAAAAATAAAATCAATGTAATGTTCCAAAAGTAAGATTATGGAAAAATTTGCAAAATTACAACCGATTTTAAAGTTTTTTCAAAACTCTATAGTACCATTAATTTAAATTATACACTAACACCTCGTAATTTAAAACTAATTTATATATCGTTACTTCGAAAGAAATTTGTAAACGGGTTTTTGTATTATTACGTTTTTTTCACGTGAACATAACGTTACTTGCGGAATAGAAAATTGGGTTTAACACCTAAATGCAACGAATATATAAACCACAAAACCTAATTAATTGAAAAGAACAAATAAAAACACTCAATTCTTTTAAAAAAATTTATTTAAATAAGTAGAAGCAAATATAATTTATTTACTGGTAAGTTAAAAACTTGCTTTGTCGGATGTAATTTATGATGACTAACAGATCTTAGATTAAATATTTATTCTGACGCACGTACAATATATCTACAGAATTTTGATTAATAATTTTGTAAGTAAATAAAATGTAGGTGATGTTATGAATTCACTTTTTCGGTAAAATTAAGGATTGAAACTTACTAATTTGAAAGAGACGTGTTTTTATGCACCGCAATCAATATTTTTTATGTTTGTGAGGTTAAAAGTTAATATCATTGTGTGTGGTACAAAATTTCATTTAAAAAAATAAATTAGTACTCACCAATCAATAATGAAACACTCAAAAAACTTGTAACAATATCTTCTAACACATCTAACCACGTTGGATATCGGCCATCTTTAATGCAGAAACACGCATGTCCTTTCCTATTCTTATTGCAGCTGTTGTAAAACTAAAATCCTTAACTTTCTAAAACGAGGGTTGGGGGTTGAACACAAACTAGAAAACTTAGTTAATTCTAGAAAACTTTCGAAAACGTCCACGCTCAAATTTTATGCATAATTTGAATGTAACGGCTGTCAATAAGCAAAATTATTAATGACATTTCGTTTGCGAAAAGACGTTTAATAATTAATATTTTTGGTAAAATGGTTTTCTCAAATATCCTTGTCATAATATTATGCTAATTTTCATTCTTAAAAATTTTTGACTTGTCAATGCAAATAGTTTCTTGTAACCGATACAGACAGATTATCCTTTTAGTATGCCTTGTAACACTTTGTCGAATCTTCTTAGCGGAGCCTACAAAGTGATCTATAACATCCATAAATCAACAGGGTGCAGGTTTACAACCACCTTAAGAGCACTTGTTTACTCATAATTTATTTTAGTTTGGCATACAAGAAGTTTCATAAAAATGGATAAATATGTACATCTTTTACACAACTACAACATTTATTGTAAACCACACAGACAATGACCTAATGATAATTAAACGTTACTTTTTTTGTACATTTTGATATACGCTCTGCAGATGAAAGTAATACTTAAGATAAACAAGGTGGTCCCGGAAGGCTACGTAGTTGGGTCATTGGTATTGCAACCGTATCATCAAACAGGTTTCTTTCTTGACGTACCGCGCAAAGCTCTGGCGAATTTATATTCGTGTAGGGTGAACTGCTGCTATTTGTGCTAGTTATCGTATTATTCATGTTAATATCGTCTTGTTCCGTGCAATCTTCCACCGCCAAAAATTTATTATCCTTTTTAGCTTTCATCCTACGATTCTGAAACCAAATTTTTATTTGTCGTTCGGTAAGACAAAGAGCATGGGAAATCTCTATTCGACGTCGGCGTGTGAGATATTTGTTAAAATGGAATTCTTTTTCAAGTTCAAGAGTTTGATATCTGGTATATGTCTGACGTGTCCGTTTTCCCCTTGTGTAACGTCAGCTACAAGAAAAAGATCTTTAGTGATTTATACAACAGCTTTAAGTTACTTACAGTTTTTCATCCAAGGGTAATAATTATTAAGTTGCGGAAAGCTTGTTTTTGAAACATCTTCACTTTTATTTACCGAACCACTGTCGGTCTTAGATTTTTTGGTTTTCACGCAACTATTTTGAAAGTTCTCAGGAAACGTTTCTTCATTAGGACGTACGTCAAAATGTTTTTTTTCGCGCGGTTTGGTTAATAAAGCTCTTAATGCTGGCGAATCCTCTTTTATTTCTTTAGATGGTTCGGGTTCTGTCTTAGATTCCTCCGTGTTGTTAAATGTAGGCCACCGACTAATATAATTTCGAATATCTGTATAATCACCACCGTAACCCTCGGCAGGTACCTGCGGAGACGTAGGTAAAGAACTAATGTTTACCGAATCATATGATTGTGTACTATCGATATTTAAATTAGGAGCCTCTCCATACGGAAACTCTCGTTTAATGCAATTTCTGTAATCGGCTGTTTCATTTAATCCACACGCGTTATTATCACCAAACGTGTTATAATTCGAATAAAAATTTGCGTCATACGATTGTTGGCGAAAATGTTCGTAAAATTGTTGATTTTGATGGCTCCAATAGTCACTAGTACTTTGTGTGTGTGCACTCATTTTATTAAAACACTTCTACCCGCGTACACCGTATTTTAAGACTCTAGTTGCCAAAAAAAATACAACTGCAATCCGTGTCCGGTATAGCACGATTCTGGCACGTTTAGATAAATGTCGAACATTGTCAACTATTCCATAAAAGCTGGGTAGCAGCAGGAGGGGTTGCGACCCCCTAAGGTTTGTCGCTAGCTCTTTTATTTCGCCAGCTGCCCTGTGAAATTTACCCACCCCCACCCATTGATGTCTTTTTCAGCTTATTTTCATCTTTAATAGAATCGGATAATATGGACATGTGCAAAACTGGACGCATTCTTAGTATTAGGCAGTATTCATTTACTTAACATAAAAATTTGAAATTTAGAAACATTTGGTTTGGATCAGTAAGTAATGAGTAAACAAACAAACTGCACAATGTCAACGTCTGAGTAAGGGTCCATTGTATTTTATGTACATATTCCCCTTGCAAAACTCAGTACAATAGAGATGCGTGTGTATTGAACATATAATGAGATTCAGTAGCCGATATTGGAGCAAGAACCAATCAGTATTGCAGTTCAATCATCTATTGTTGATGCTCACGACTACCGAGGGTGGCTTACCAAATTCTGTTATTACCCTAACTTTATTTAAGTTTTTCAAATGTTACAATTACTTTGATTAAATTTCATCTTCGACTTTCTCATGCGTTTGATTTGTTTATACGTCATCAGCGAGGAAATTTCACGAAAGAAATTTTAAAACTCATTTATCCGTTCGTAATTATTATGATGTCTTGACAACTGGGGTCGAATTATATAATTTATAGTGTGGATGAATATGTATCTATATTTAATTTTCATTATTACCAGAAAATGATTAATAATATCATATTGTTGCAGCGAAAGTGAAGCTTTTCATTAGTTTAACAATAATAACCGTGCCCCATATTAACCACTACTTAATTAAAATGATTTTAATACGTAACCTACCCTCATGTAGGTAATTTCTACTCGTTGCAAAAAGATTATTGTTACAAGTTACAAAAAATACCTTTCGCAATTTCTGGGTCTCTGATATTTACGCAAAAAAACCTCTATCGGTTTTGTTGCAGCAACAATTAATTAGAAATAAAAGTAGAACGGTTTTTAAATTTTTTAATACCTATCTGGAGTTGGATTGAATGTATAAAAAATAATAATTACAAAAATTTACGGCTTGTACCGCTTCTGTTTACTGTTTCCTAACGGTCACTGATTCCGTAAATTGAGGTAATAAAATCTTATGAAAGTAAAATTTTGTTTAGTGTTGTAAAATGTTATAATAAAACTAACGGACATGTTTACAAGGGTTAGAAATATTGGAAGCTTACCCTTTCAATTTTAACCTTCACGCATTTTTTCAGTAATAGAAGGAATTGCTACGGTTTTGACAATAAACTAACCATTTTACACTGGAGATGACTTTCTTGAATAGATAGTAAAAATTTTAATTATTATTTTTTTGCAAACATTTAAAATGAAATATAAGATTACATTGAAAAATAGATTTGAAAAATTGAGGTTCACAAAAATTTGTTATTGTAAAAAATTTTGTTTGTTTTGTTTTCCCAACCACGTTTAAATAATAATTTTACATCAATGTAATGATTAATTATTTTTGCATTTTTTTTAGATCAATTTGAAGATTAATTTTAAAAATCCGATTTTATATGTGTTAAAACTCGTAAGTAGGTAAACGAACTTTGAATAAAACTATTTTCCATTAATTCCGAAAAATGCGTGAATTTTTCCCACTAATTATCTTGTTTGAGACATTTTTTTGATGGATCATGTCAAACTTTTGACATTTTAATTTTGAGACTACAGTAAAAAAAAATGACACTGAATCAGAACAAAATTCGGTAGGTATTTTAGAGCTTTGTTAAGTGTTTTATCTAAAAATTAGAATGATAATTTTAATGAATAAATGCGTTCTAAAATAGTGTATAACAAAACATCTACAGACGTTAAGTATACGACGAATGAAGAAACGGATGAAGTTTGAAAAGTATTTTTATGCAATATTTCTATTTTGCATTTTGAACCTCTTTACAATTTTCTAAACAAGCGCATAATGATAAATGAAGGAAATTATATTTTAATTTAAAAATTCCAGAAGTTAATGTCTAAATTCATTTTAAATTCAGTTGTGTATTTTTTTTTTAAAACACTGGGGCCCGTCGATTTTGGTTTTTAAATGGAAACACAATTTTTATTTTATTTTATGTATGTTTCATGTATAATGTCTTATACCTAAACTCAACAGTTATTAAATTAATTTGTAAATCGTGCAAAACAATTCATTGTATTGGTTTTTGTATCAGTTTCTGAATGATGACTTGGCACCGAAACTGTATCACATTTTTACTTGAAATAAGTAAGTGTCAAGTGCAGTTATAAATTTACTTTTCAACATAGTGAAGTTAACGGAACGAGAAATTTAAATTCTGTGCAAGATGATATTCCTCCACATTATGCCACCAAAGTTTTCCAAATCGGTGGATAGGAAAGAGATGACCTATCAAATGGCTTGCTAGGTTTGCAGACCAAACTCTGATAAACTTATTTTGGTCGGGTTACCTCAAATATAAATTGTTTATTGACAAACAATCTGAAGAAGTTGGAAAAAAAATCAGAAGAGAAGTATGTCATCGGAAATGGATAAAACCGCACAAAAAAGAAGACCTTGAATATTGTAAAGTCGTAGATGGCACACATTTTTAACATTTAATTTAATTTTCTGTTCTGTTTTTTTTAAATAAAGAATGAAAATTGTCTTCACCATAGAGAAGGAATATTATAGTATCAATATTTTGATGTTATTATAAGAACACATTTTTCCTCATGATTGTTGTTTCTTGGGATTTTTTTAAAGTGTTGTTTTTCACTTCTTCGTATAATTCTGGGGCTGTATTGTTCCCAAGTTTTCTTATTGCCGCGTCAAATTCTGATCTTATTATAAGAACACATTTTTCTTCATGATTGTTGTTTTTTGTATTTTTGAGAGGGTTGTTTTATCATCTTTTTATAGTTCTATATATACTATATATATTCTTTTCACCTTTTACAATATCCTCGTTTTGTGTTTCAAGTTCTTCGTTTTGTTTGGTAGGCCATGACATTTAGGTTTTCTTTTCTTGAAAAACTTTTAATTTTCTTATATGCTTTGTCTGTCTTGTTGATAGATATCTGCGCAGCTGTCTTTCACGAACTTCTTCTTTTTCTTCTTTCATTCTTTTTGTATTTTATTTCTTAATTTATCTCTGTACTTTTGTTGGTCTTGTTCTGTATTTTTGTTTTCATATTTACCACTTTCATCCATCAGTTATAATATCTCGGTTATTATCCTTCTTTTTTTATTTTTTTTGCTCGTTGTGTTTATTACCCTTTTAGTGCATGTAATGATATGTTCCATTTTATTCCATCTTTTTGATGTTGTCAATTGCTCTATTTTGTTGGTCACTTTTAGTCATTGTTTTTAAAATTGTTAAATATAGTTTTATCTTTTAATTTGTCTTTGCACCATGTTTTTATGTCCTTTTAAGTTTTTTTTTAAATTTAGCCTATATTTTATTATCACTATGTTGTTGTCACTGTCAAAGTCTGGGCTGGAGCAGCTCATTGAGTCTTTGATGTGGTTTCTAAATCATTGACCATAATATAGTCAGTTTGGAACCTATTAATGTCTCCAGGTATACCGTCTTCGTCCATGATGTTGGAAAATGGAATTTGTGATTATTAGATTATCTTTGTGCAAGGCGTTCCCTCTTTCATTTTGATACTCCAATCCATAGTTTTCTGTACTTGGATTACGACTGAATTAGTCGGTTCACTACTTATCCTTACTTTCATAATTATTTCCTGTACTGAATACTTTTTTCTAAAATCGTTCTTTAGTAGGTATTATTCCTACTTCTCAAATTCTCTCATTTGTGGTTTGCGTGTGAATTACTCTGTATTCGTCAGACCAGAAATTTCTTTTGTGGACCATCATATGCACTATCATATTATGTAGATGTAGTTATTTTTCATCTCTTTGAAAGTAAGTAAGACTGCTATATATAGAATGTTTTAAAAGAAACAAACAACCTAAAACCAAAATTAAAAAATTAGCACTAAACTTATAATAGTTGATGAACCAAAATCTAACAATATCTTTTTTTAATAAATTTCTGGCGTTGCAACCACTTTAGGTTACTTAATTAACACCTTGTAAATTAAATATTGAATGCAAATGTAAGGGTAGGTGTATAAAAGTAATTAGGCATCCTTGTCTTGCAAATCTATTTTCCCTGCGTTGATTACTTCTAATTTTGTCAATGTCAGTATAATGAGAATAAATATAAAAAAATTTTAAATTTGGCATATGGAATACGCTGGTACTAACATTTTTTTCATCGTCAACCGACATTAAAGTGTTGCAGTTTTACTATAGCAAAGCATCACTTTGTTATTCTATAATATCTAACATTTTTTTACCGTAAATTTATATCTACATACCCACTACTTCATGATATTGAATGAAAATGACTACCACTGTCAGTTGCTTTAGTAGTTCAGTCAAAAAATTTCTTTTCAAAACGTAAATTTATAGGAAATAAAGATGTTTTTACCGATCGAGCTTTTAGACCTGAATCCAAATTACATTAGTTTATCAACAGGGTGTGAAAACCTAAACTAATTTATTTAAGAATTATTAAGCCAAACAGCCTTTTATAATTTTTACAATTGGATATAATGATTAAGGATGAGGTCTTCTTGCTCAAGTTTATAATGCGAATGAGTTCTATTTAATATAAAAGTTGGAATATTAGTCATTACTAAAGAACTTAGAATCTTGTAATTATGACGAGTAATAAACTGAAACTAAAAAAAATGAGGGAATTTAAAAATGCTGCCCTTCCCGTATACTACCGAGACAGCAACAGCTTCTAAGTAGTGGTTGAATTAACACTTTGTATTCAAGTGCCAAGTTTTTTGAAGACTCAGAATTTGTCAAAAAAAGCTCAGCTATTTATCGACAATGTCAATGAATTGTTCGGGAAATTATTGCCTCCAAATACATTAATTTAGATGTTTTAATCAAAATGTGATTCACTTTTGGCAAAGATCTTAGTGAGCAATGATCAAAATCTGGCGAAGTGTTGAAAAAGCTTTAACTTGAGAAAGGCGGTTTGTTTGTTACAGAATGGTTAAAAAGAGTGCCGTCCCAAAATTTACAAAAATGTTGGAAACAAGTTTTTAAACTGACCACCAACGATGCTAGAGGTTCAGACGATTTAGATTCTAAAGAATCAGTTCCATTAAATATTCTAACGGATGCTGCCGAAAAAAATGGGGAATATTTCTACCATTCTCCAGGACAGAAGTTGTATAGTGGATTCACACGAAAGGAAATCTTTCTGAATCGGGTGGCAGAAGTCTCTAAAGTAGAATGTAAAGTCAAGGGGCCACCAAAAATAAAAATCGATGAGGTCGTTAGAAATTTAAACGTCGCCGTCGCTTTGTACTACAATGGATCGAAGAAAATAATATTGCAGATATCATAATCTTATAACGACTTAAAGAATGTTCGTTTAACAATGAGGAGAAAAGTCGACTCCTTACATTAAAATAAACTATAACTGTAAGTGTAAATAGTTTCCATAGTCCCTATTCTTCGATAGTCCTAATAGGCTTTGGTTTTAATTGATCCAAATTATTGCTTTGTTCAAGTCTGACATTTTAATACAATTTCTGCCAATTTTCTCCCACAAATTTTGATTTCTTACAAACTCTACTTATTATAATAAACGCAAACATTTTAAACTCAATTTTTTAAACACTAACCGAAAATTGCATTTCTGTATATTTATACTCTAATTTAAATAGAAAATTTTGATTTGAATTGATCGTAATTTTCATAAAAAAAGCGAATGCAGAGATTTATCAGTTTTGTATAAATTACTACAATATTTTTTATTTATACTCGTTCTACTATATTTGGAAATTTCTTAAATGAAGTTTTAGTAGACAAGTCTTACCACGAGTATGTTCTACTTTAAAGTCTTTTTAACTTTAATGTTTTATTTGATTTATTAATTAAGTATATTTAAATAAACAAATAAAAATTTATTATTTAACAACTGATGAAATGTCACTGATAATTGTCGTAAACACTAATACATTAATTACGCTAAAGATAACTTTACTCTTGTTCTTCTTCAAGTTATTTAAGATACACAAGCGTAAGTACTACACGCGCCAGTATTTTTTATAAAACTCGTACATTAATTAATTGCAAACATTCTACTTAACAAAAGAATGAATCAAAGTAATACTAGTCACTTGGGGGTCGAACACGAAGCTGTGGGAAGATGTCCTGTCCTGCAATAACAATATGACAGCGCCCTGGTGGGTCCGTTGTGTGATTACTGATTTAAGAACTGCGATCTAATTCTAAACATTCCATTCATGTTTGACCTGTATTGTGACGTATCTTGTACTTACCATATCATTAATTTAAGTTAAATCCAGATAAAAAAATAACCATGGCAAATCGTTACAAAAAATGATTAATGAAAGTAGTAGTAAAAATCTCAGTTTTTAATAGATGGTTACAGTTACAGGCATAACTATAATAAACGGTATAAGGTTAAGGTGACCTAGTGGTACTTTTACTACCCTAGCTGTAGAGCTATAAAAGTTTGTTTGGGGTAAAATTTACAGCTCCATAAAATGTTGATTTAAAAATTAGTTACCCTCTCAACAATGAAAAGGAAAGTTACGGCAGTCTGGACCTAAGAATTGCTCTGTCTTAGGACTTCTGATGTTCACGACTTAAATTTAAATTTCTGTGTACGTGGATGCGAGAAAACTCTTAGTCAATAAAATGCCAAGACCACACAAACCTTCAGAAGCTTCAAGCATGATAAGTACAATTTCTTATTTATTTTTATTGACGTACGACCTGAGCCACTAAAAATTTATAATGATTATAACAAAACGAAACCAAATTGATGTCTAACAGATGTGTTATACGTTCCGAAGGCCATCGGTAAACAGAAGATGAAAATGCAAGTCATTGCCACTGCCATCAGAATTGATCCTAACACCAGCGGCCATTCCAACTGTCATTCATACCACTTGTTGTAGACTAAATCCTACCATGGCGTATGATTATGATGAGAATGCAAAATTGAATAATGAACCAAAAGACCTTACCCCGATGATGAGAATCAGATTTTGTCACACAGCTACAGATTCACCCATTTTGTGAAAATATCGTTTTTTTCTCGAACATCAAATGATTAATTGTTAGTAAGATTAATGTACTTTTGAATTGACATATGATTACGCTAACCATGAAACCTATGCAAATCAGTTTCGTAGATATGAAATTAATCAATATCAACCTGCATTTTACCACGTGAAACTGTAATTGATTCGATGGTTACTTTGTTTACTAATGCAATAGTAATTAATACTAAGCAGAACACCTAAAAACGTAAAAAAATTACTTACGTTTAGTTAATGAAGTTGTTAAATATTAGATAGTGTAATTAATCCTACCATTAACTTTATGGTATTTACAAAATATAAGAATTTTTATGTCGGCGTAGAAGACCTATATCGATTAGATTGTAATAAATTGATACGTTGAAAATGTTAATCGAGAGCATTAATATTAAAATACAAAATGGTATCAAAGCAAATTAAATTTGTTTGTGATATTTATTTTAGTGCATCGCGTGTATTGACACATAAAAATAAGGTTTTTTTTTGTACGTTAATGAAGTAATTTTTTGCATCGTGTTAATCGTTATTCAAGAATTTGTAGGCGTATAAAATTGGTTATTTTTAATATTGTATTATACCGATTTACTTTCTTGATGACTAAATATTTAGATCTTGTATGGTTTGCCATCATTAAAAGGCTTAGTTCTGTACTACCAAATTGCTAAATGAAAAGTGGTGCAATCTCTTAACAAGAAAACAACACAAATTAATGATTCAACAACATTACCAGACATGTTGTGTTTAAAAGTGACCTAAAAATGTTGATTTAAAAGTATTTCATTTAAATAGAAAATAAACAAGTAAACTAATCTTCCTGAAGCACCATTGGTAAGAAAAACGTTGGTAACTAAAAGTTCAGGTTCAACAAATCAAATCAAATGGATTCAATTCCAAATAAAATTATTAATTTTTGTTATTGCAATGATGAGTTAAAAAACCATCCAAGCATAAATAGAGGAGAAGTTATTCTATTTGGTGTCTCCTGTTTGAAATAGAAAACTGTTTTTGTTTTTATGAACATGTACTTTATTTCAATTTTATTGTAACAACAAAACGGATTATAAAACGAACCAATAAAAACATTTCGCGCAGAACTCCACATCGTTCTGATACTAACAAACGTGTTAAAGAGTATCCAAAGTATACGGCGATATAAAATAAAATAAACGTCTAACAGCGTCTCAATTCGCACCTTCATAATTTTAATAGAAAAAGTGAAAACAAGATTCGTTGTAGGAAAAAATCGACGTTTAAGAAAGAAACAAAAATGCAATGCAAAACAATTTTAAAATACAATTAGAAATTTCAATAATTGTTAAATGTATCTAACTAGGAAATCATTAATACGAACGCTTTTTGGTACCTACTACGTTGGGACAAAACAAGGTAACGCGTGCGCACACTTTCGTTTTAAAAGGAGTTGAAAATGAAAAATTTGTTTTAGAAAAAAATAGTTTAAACAATAGTTATACACAATAAAATTTCATTTTCATAATTTTTTTATATAATTAATAATAGTGGAGATTTTGTTAAAGCAATTAGTGTCACGTGATAGTCATATCTCTGTAATTTCTTATCGAATTAAAAATAATTTAAATAAAACTTGATATTATTAAATTATAAAATCAACAACTTTTATTTATAGAAATAATGTATAATATGAATATTTTTGTGAATATTTAAAATTTTAGAAAATCTATTTAGGTTAAAAGACATTTTGGCTTGATAAATTATGCCCAAAATCAAATCATATCTGCATCATTATAACTAAAGACACATATGCAAATTAAAAAATATAACGGCGGCGCGGTTTTTTATAAAATCGTGTTTACATACGAAAGGGCGCCCGGCGAAATGTTGAATAACTGCCTATTTTTTATAAAATGTAGAGTAAAAACGCTAAAAAGCGTAAATATATACACCAATGGAGAAAAAAGTTTACTATTTTTGGAAATAAGTTAAGGTTTTTCTAGAAAATTCTAAAATTAATTGAAAACCACCAAAAAAAATTAATACAAATCTGAACTTACTTAGTTATTCTTGGTTTATGTCTCTACTGTAACTCCATTATAAAGAAGTAATTGTTTTTTGACAAAAGTCTATAAATTTTGGCATTTAAGTTGATTTTTCTACTGTTATTCTTAAGAAGAATAAAGATGTACAATGATAATTGTTAGAGCAGCAACAGTAAAATCAAAGAACCTTAGACCAGAAAAGAAGGGGGACTAGTAATACGCTATACTGCTACACTACAGCAGTTGTGACCAAAATTAAACGTCCGCCATTTTAACGGAGGCAGACAAATCGATTAATCCCACTTAGCATAAAGATTTGACTTTGTGAACAATGATCTTGCCTTTACCAAATTTTTCCATTTTTCTCAGTAACGTAGTATGCTTTGTTACTAATAAGACATTCCTGTTGTCAATGTTCTTCTGCTATTTGAAACCTACCTTATAATAAGACAACTGCTAATTTTCTTGTTAAATGGATATTTTTTTCAACAACTGCAAACACCTTTTGCATTGTTTCGTTTTGCTTTTGAATGTAAACATCATCTTACGACTTCTTCAACACACTTGTCGCTGGTGGATTTAGAATGCTGGCTTGTTTTCCGAGGTAAGTTAAACTTACTTTCTTTAGGTTTTGATGCACTTTCTTAAACAATCCCTTGAATTGTTTTGGTGGAAGGACCCGTTGCTTCCGCTGTTCTTTTCAAATAATTTTACGATCTTGACTGTGAACAACAATCCCACTCATGTTTAAACTACCGAACCTGATAAAATGATAAATTGTGTGTGGTGTATACATACTGTTCATTTGTGAAATAAATTCAGTACATATGCAAATATAAAATTATAGTTTGAATTATTATTTTATCTGTACTTGAAATTGTTTAAGTATGATTTCGAGTCTCCCCTCTTTTATTTGTAAAAATGATTTGGTTTCATGGGACGATGGTAAATAATGTTTGTATGTTCCGCCACTGGAATATGCACAAAAATATACTTGTCTATGAAATGGAGGTACTAGGTTACAAAAATTTGCGCAGGATTACAAGTCCCCTCTTTCCTGGTCTAAGAGAAGAATTATTTAAGAAGGGATGCAATGCTCCAATATTAACAATATCCAGAGGATGATATATGAGCAAGTGTATAAACATTTTATGAAGTGAATTGATGGAAGAAACGCAGGTATTGGCAAAAAGAGTGTACTTGCTTACTTCGTGCAAAAAAATATTCTATGCTAAACCATGATCAACTTGAACAATATTAATATTCATGAAATTAATAATTTTCTTAAAATAGAAAACGTTGGATATCCTCCAAGAAAATTTAGGGCGTTCAGTAGAGATAGTGAAGAGAGAAGATATGTTGAAATCTTTAAATGAAATTTATTTACTTTGCCATGAGGAAACCATGAACCTAACAACCAAGAACATTGCCTTCGGCTCATTTCTTAATTACGTTGCTCGTGACTTAATAGTAAACATTACATGCTCATTGCATAATATACTATTACACATTCAATCAATATTATTACATATGAATACTAAGGTGAGTAAGGGTTGCCATGTTTAGGTTTTAGTGATTTTCCTAAACCTTGAAGCAAATGCTTTGCCAATACGAACCAATCCAAAATTGCACACGGTTTTGTCACCACACTACAGGTTTATACTCATGTTCTAGGGCAATACAATCATAAAAATAATATACCATGCAAATAAATTGATAAATAGCTGAATATAATTAAAATTGTAGATATTTTATTTTAGAATCGTTATAATTTTAAACCGTTCTAGACCTGTTCAGAACAAGTTCTTTAAACATTTTTTGACAGTTCTATAATGAGTCCGGTAAATGGACAAAATTATTTAAGTGGAGCAAAAAAAATATTTTTATAGTTTTAGCCTCCGTATTATAGTACTGATAAGGTACATTGCCCATTGCTTATGGTTTATTATGGAAGAGTTTAGAGGAAAAATAAAATAAGAAAATCTACAACTTTCTAATGAAAGAAGTGTTAATTATACTATTTGATTTATTATATGATGAAAGGAAAATAATCTTGAAGTTGCACTTATATTACCAGAATTTTTTGGTTGTGGCAAAGAAAAAACCAACGTGATCGTGTGGCAAGAAGACATATTCGGGAATGTTTGAAAAACAGCTTGATAACCTTAGCACCTTCACAACCTTTGTTGTTTGCACACAAAGGAGAACAGTTAGCACAGGCTAGCACACTTTTAAGGGTGTTTGGTAGGTTGTTCAGTCTATATACTTTTCAATGCAATCGTTATGACTCAAAATCGGAACAATCGATTTGTCCAAATTTTTGATATGATGTTTAAAAACATCAATACTTATGCCATTACATTTTTTTGATAAAACGTTATTTTTTAAAAATTGAAATTCATGAAATTTATTTTGCCTTATAATGATATCGTTTATGATATCTTTATGAAGATTTGGTAAACGATATGTAGTAGAGTATAGAATTTAGCATCATTTAAATAAAAAAATAATAATTTATACAATTAATGTTATGACCGAATTACTTGCTTTTACGACTTATTCAAAATAAAAAGACCAATAGATTTTAGTTTTCCAGGGAGTAAGTAGACAAGTCTATTTTTATTGAAGGTGGTTATTTAGCCAATAAATCGCTTCTCAAATTGTAGCTTTTACTATTGCTACCAAATATTAAAGTTTGAATCTCCCTCCCCACATAAATATCAAATTTTTGATGTTTGCAGATAACGGAATTATTGAGGGTTGAATCTAGGAAGCTTCCCCTTCATAACAAAAATTCAAACTTTTGACGTTTTAATATTAAAGAACGCAGGTTAGCTTAACTAAAAATAACGCTACCACCCTTTTAATAACGGGGTTCCAAAGGTTTGGATATGGAGGAGCTATGGCAACCTTAGTCTTCCCACAAAAATATCAAATTTTTGATGTTTGCACACAAAATAGAATAGCTAGTACAGGGTACCACAAGTTTATTCAACGCTGGCACACCTTTAATAGCGGAGTAATTGCGTTTAAATCTGAAGAAGCTAAGGCGATCTCAGACTCCTCACAAAAAAATATCAATTTTTTTATGTTTGCAGATGAAGAAGAATAGCTAGCACAGGCTAGCACAACTTTGCTCAACGCTAGCGCACCTTTAATAACGGAGTTATTTTGGGGGTCGAATCTCCGTTATTAAAGGTGAGCTAGAGTTGCCAAAATTGTGTTAGTCTTTGCTAACTGTTTTCTTTCGTGTGCAAACACAAAAAAATCGATTTTTTTTGTGGAGGGGCTAAGGCGACCGAGCTCTGAAAAACACTCTAGTATTTCAAGTATCTTTTGTGCAGACTATACAGTTACAGTTAATCAACAATTACAACCTGCACATTTTCCCATACCGAGAATAGAAGATTTATATCATAAACTTTGCAAAAGTACATATTTTTGCATATTGGACATTTACAAAGCTTACTTGCATTAGTCTTGATGAAGAAAGTTCAAACATAGCAGCAGTTAGTATACATCGCGGTACATATCGCGCAAAACGCTTATTTTTGGATTAGTTACAGGTCCTAGTCTTTATCACGCAGTCAATTTTTTGTACAAAAGGTAAAATATTTTGGACACATAATTTCAAAACGTGGACTTGAAAAAGATCCACAAAAGATTGAAGCACTTGTTAACGCCGCGGAACCTAAAGATGTCAATGAAGTTCAATCATTTTTAGGTATGGCAACGTATTATATGAAATTAATTCCAAACGCACTCTATATTGTACCGATTTAATCAACTCCTACGTAAAGACAAACAATTTTATTGGAGTAAACAATGTAAACAAGCACTGCATACTATTAAAAATGAATTACTAAGTGAAAGGTATTGACTACATATTCACCAGATTTGCCTTTGGTATTAGAAACGGACGCTTCGCCTTTTGGTTTTGGTGCTATTTTATCACATCGAAAAGAAGGAGTTCTTAAGCCAATAACATATATATCGCGATCTTTTACCAGTGCTGAAAAACGATACAGTCATCTAGATAAAGAAGCAACTACAGTTTATTGGGCAACAAAACGGCTGTTCCAATATCTTTATGGAAATAAATTTATTCTGGTGACTGATAATAAACCACTACGTTCTATTTTTGATCCTAATAAAATGTTACCCTCAATATCAGTTTTGCGATTAACTAGTTATGCTTTATTTATTCGTCAATTTGATTACACCATACAACATCGTCCAGGGAAGGATCACCAGAATGCAGATTATCTATCGCGGGCACCTCTTCCATTTTCAAACACTGACCTAAAAGATGATATCTATGCAGTTCACGAAGAAACCATTAATCTATTAAACTCCGTACAGTCAAAAGCAATTACTGCAAACAACATTCGTATTGAAACGCGCAAAAATGCAACATTATTCAAGCTTCTACAAGAAATACAATTTGACAAGGCTACAAATTTTGATTTATCGTTACATAATAGTATCAAGAAGCTGTTTACCAACAAATACAATATGTTTAACTCTCAAACTTATTGTGGAATAGTTAAAATGAAAGTTCTCGCCAGGTCAACTACATATTGGAAGCATATGGACAAAGACATAAAAGCACTAGTACGATCATGTCCTGCCTGTGCAACAGTTACAAAATTCATTCCCCAAAAAGTTCCGCTACACCCATGGGAAGAACCGACTACACCATGGCAACGTATACATGTTGACTTTGCAGGTCTTTTGGAAAACACACAGTTTTTAATTGTTATTGACGCATTGACGAAATGGACTGAAATTAATTTTTTTTACAAACGACCAACATCATCTAGTACAATAAACGCAGTGAGAAAAATTCTGACGTCACAAGGAATTCCATATGTCTTAGTTTAGGATAATGCAGCCATTTTTAAATCAGAAGAATTTGAACAATTTTGCTTAAAATTAGGAATATGTCATAGAACATCTCCACCAAATCACCCGGCAACAAACGGTATTGTAGAGCGCCATGTGCAAACTTTTAAACGTAAATTAAAAGCCATGTGTTTTGAAGATCCTAAACATATGGAGAAGAAGGTTCAACAAATTTTGGCAAATGGAAAATCACCTTCCAAACTATATATTGGACGTCAATTACGCACTAGATTACATTTACTGAAACCACAAAAAAGTATTCCAAAAGAACCAAAACAAGGGAAGGTTCACACATTCCAAGTAGGAGACCGAGTACTGGCACGTTGGCAAACAAAAATGGTGTTTGGCGACAATTACAAAAACATTGGGACGTGTAAACTATCAAGTACGTTTAAATCATAATAACTATATCATTTAAGACACGCAAATCAACTCAAACATACAGAATGTCTTACTCAAGAAAACAGTGCATCTGAAACTTTAAGTGAACCAAAGCGCAAGACAGTTACTTTTTTGTTACCACCACCGAGAAGTTTACCTCATATGCAGCCTTCATCAGAAATAACTGATGCGTCTACACCGATGTCACTTGCTAGTGATACTCAACCAGAACCGGCTCCTATTTTAAAGACAACTTCACCAGAATTAGTGCTTAGACGATCAGAACGTGTGAGAAAACCAGTAGAAAGACTGAACTTATAGAGTGGGCGAGTGTATAAGAGATAAGAATTTTTAGAAATTTTGATTTTTTCTTATAATTATTAAGAAACATTTTTGATTGAATGATTTCGTTATTATTATGTAACCACATTTGCAATTCCTTTTTTGTTTTACGTATGGGAAATGAGATACTTACATTTTTTGTTAAATTATGTTTTTATTAAAAAAGGGAGACTGTTATGACGTCACTGGACATTGCAATGTAGTCGCGATGTAATTGTAATACAAAGGACGTATAACACAAAATTTAGTTATCGCTAGTCAGTCTTGTATCGTATGACTGTAAAAGCGCAACACTTATGTGTTATTAAATAAATAATAAATAAAATTTTGGTGTGGTTCTACCTATGCATTGAAGGAGATGGTGAAATTTGTAACTGTAACTATTCAATATATTTAAAATTGTTATGATTCTTCTCTGTACTGATGTAGATAGTAAAATACTCAATATTAGGGAGCTCTGATTTTTCATTACGTATTAAATGAGAAAATCCCTAAATAGAATATTTTTGAAACCAGAAAGAAGTAATTCTTAAAAGGTTTTGGTGTGATTAACTATAAAATTTATTTAGATCAGTTTGTGTGCAATGGGTAGTGTGTTATGATAGGGCTAATGAAATTATCATCAAAATGTAAATTGTTTGGTTCTTCATGATTAACAAATTAAGATAAACATTGGCTGAATAATCATGTATTTTACAGTATTAGTCGTTTTCCATTTACACTAGTCAGTCCGAGTTGGAATCAGCATTGAATATTCAATAAATCACGCCATTATCTAGTGTGTAAAATGAAGATGTGTTAAATGTTCTATGATTTCGAAATGTTGTTCAGGAAACAAAGTACACGGTCCTCACCGAACCCATATTTGTCGAATTGACTCACTTTGAGTACAGTTTCATCTTGGTTGACAGGGGTAAAGGAAACGCGCCTGTGTTATTACTTTTTGTGTAAATGAAAAGCTATTATATCCATTGCACAATCAAATCAGAGTCATCTACCCAAATGGTGATGCGACTCTCGAAGTGTCTGGAGAGTATTCTGGAAAATAAAATTCTTAAAACAATAGGTAGTAAACCCTAGAAACGGTGGCAGGTTCCCATACTTTTTTTTTCTCATAGACCACTTTAAACATTTTGCTGGATCTGGTGGACCCCCTGCAGCTATTACATTTACTAACTTACTTCCAAAACCCGAAAAAAGTATATGTCTATGTAAATCTGTGTTGTGGCTATTTTTCAATCAACTATGAGTTGAAAGTTTTCGAAAAAAAGGTGAGAATTTATATTGCTTTGATTATGCTGTGAGTATTGTCATTCAAGCTAAGTTTCAAAGCCAGTCTAAAAAGCGTCTTCATCCAACAGTTGGATTCCTACTTTACTTTTTGTATTCTAAGATTGACTCACAGTACAAGAAACCAATAATCTCCCACTTCGGAGTGGTAAAAGTAAAAATAAATATTTTCTTGTTTTGTAGCTATTTATTCAAACACAAAAATTACTACACTTTTAATTATGTTGTTATAACAGTCTTAGTAGAATCAAATTAAACCCAAAAAAAAAAAAAATTTTTTTTTTAAAACAGTCGCAATATAATAAACTTTGATTATATTGCGACTGTTTTTAAAATAATAATCATTATTAGTTTTGATGTTAACTTTATCTCAGATTACCATTGTAATCTGAGATAAAAGTTATAATTTTAATGGGAGGGATGTACTTGGTGAATTGACAGCAAATTATCAATATTTGGCTTGAGTTTAGTTAAGTATAACCGTAAATCTCCTCGCTCTGTAATATTTAATCTGCTCCGTTTTTTGTCAACAAGTTTGTTACGGCACTAAAACTGCGTTCGACAAGATATGACGAAGGAAACGCTATGAGAAATTTTTGCACAATTCCCCACAGTCCTGGATATTTTTCAGGTATTTGTGCCTGCAGCCAAAATGATTGATACCCTCTTTTGAATGCTACTTTGAGCTCCTCATTAGTGCTAAGCTCGAGTAGCTCTTCTTGCAGTACCACATTTTCCACTTCAGTTTCATCATATGGATTTATTATCCATAGTGGTATATCCATCGACAGAATGTCTTCAAATCTGATTTTAAAATCATCATACAGGGCAATCAAATGTTGAACATACGTCTGAATATCTTCGTCGAGGCATTCTACCTGCGATAAATTTGGAAACTGGGAAAATTAACGTCGACCAATATTTTGCTTCATAAGTTTCAGTTTACCAAGAAAAGCTGAAATTTCACTCTTTGTTTTTATCAAATTGAGGCTGTCCCCTTGTAACTGTAGGTTGAGGTCATTGAATTTTTTGAACAAATCTGTCAAATACGCAATGTCTGCTTTGAAATTCATGAGGTTTTCTTTTAAAACAGGATCTTTAGTGTTCAGAAACTCTAAAACAGAGTCGAAAAGCAAATAGAATCTTGATAGACATGCACCTTTCGACAACCAGCGTACTTCGGTATGTAGCAGCAATCGTTGGAAGTCCTCATCATTTTCTTCGCACAACTGTGCAAATAAGCGCGTATTTAATGCATTGCTTCTTATTTTGTTAACTGCATTAATCACAAATTGAAGCGCTTGGTGCAATCTATCACTCAATTTTTCGCTACTAGATGTTGTCGGTGGATGACACAGTGAATTGCAATTACCTCTGGTATAATCCTTTTAAGATGACTTATAAACCCACGATATCGCCCGACCATGGCAGGAGCTCCATCTGTTGCCACCGAAATAATGTTTGTGAATGCAATTGATTTTTCCGTAAAAATCATTCAGAACATTAAAAATTGATTCACCTTTAGTGTCAGTCTTCAAAGTTTTCGCGAATAGTAACTCTTCAAACATTTGTTCGCCTTTGATAAATCGAACATATGCCAATAATAATGCTTCATTGCCAGGTAAAGTTGACTCGTCCAGTTGAATAGAAAAATGAGTTGTTTGCAGATAATTACACAAGAAACTTTCAACATCAGAGCTCATTTCATCAATACGTCTTTGTACAGTGTTGTTACTCAAAGGAATTCTTTTAAGTATGTCAAATGAAGATTTGTGCAGGACAGTTTTTAAGACCTCTTCAACAGCAGGCAAAATTAACTCCTCTTCAATGGTATGCGGTTTCCCAGATTTTGCTATAAGTAATGAGATATTGTAAGATGCCCGCAAGCCATCGTCGTTGCTTTCAGACGTTGAAGCGAACATACTATGCACGGTGGGTCTCTTTTCATACTTTTCCTTCAATGTTTGGAAATATTTCAAATCCTTACCTATTTTGTCAGGATGACACCTTCTTAGATGATCTTCCAGCTTCGATGGTTTCATAGAGTCATTGCTCAAGACTTTGTTGCATAAAAGACACATGGGCAATCGCTTGTCTGTATTTGATGGAAGAAAACCAAATTTCAAATATTCAACACTGTACTGTCGACACTTCTTCTTAGATTCAGCCATGTTTCGTATCAATTACTTACCTGAAAATATGAAAAAAATGTTTGTTAAGTAATCTTAAAATGATTTAACAAACATAATAGAAGTGGCTTTTTAAGATACAAGTTGCTAACAAATAGATAGGTAGGTACTTACTTTTCCAACACTGGCAAACAATAATATCAATTCACTTTAATTTTCAAAAGTCTGAAAACTACTTCCGTCACTGGTGAACACTTATATAGGTACACTTTCTTTTTGAAATTCGGAAACAACTGGTAATGTTTATCATTCGCATTCGTATTTTTTAAAGAAAATCAACAGTTCATGCAGTTCAGACACGACTTTAACTAGGCGGGCGGGCGGCGCGGCATCGGCGAGTCTTGACACGCTCTTTCTGAATATGGAATATGCAAGTCCTTACAAAAACAATTGCTGAGCTTCTTATAATATTGTCTTCCTATATTCATAGGAGAAGTCAAGCTTCTTATAATATTGTCTGCCTATATATATTATTGTCTCCCTTATTCATAGGAGAAGTCAAGTCGGGTCACCTAATACATTTTATAGACCCCCGTTAACGAGTTGTGGACCCCATTTTTTTCCACGCAAGCGTAGACCCTATCGGGCTCCGTGGACCCCTGGGGGTCCACCTGGACCACTTTGGGAATCTAGGCATACATAATCACTATTTGTTTTTGTGCTACTCGTACCAAGAAGTTTCTTCAACTCTGGTTAATGCCACTTCGTCGTAGTTGTGGTTCTGACTTCTGACTTGTTAGCTTGAACGCTTACATTGAAAGAACTTATAGTTACTACTGGTTGATTGAAGTTTATTGTCTTCGATTTGACTTTGACTCGGTTACTGTTAAACGCATTTATTTGTTTTGCTTTACTAAACCTCTAAACCAATATTTCCATTTACGATTATGAGTTACAACGTTGAACAAAATAATTGTAAGTATTTGTTCATAATTTTAATCTAACATTAGACTTGTTAATATTTGTTTAGTTGTTGTTAACACTCTTGTGAGATTTTTATAAAGTAATTATTTTAATGATACCTATGCTTAAACACTAGTTGAATACAATTACTATGTATGTGAAAAGTTACATAAAGCGGCGATAATTAAACATTTAATTAAAAATTATTACACTAATTAACTGTCTGATAAAAATTACACATAATATTACTACTAGTATTACAACATGTATATTACTGTTCGGTAAAATAAGCGTTAATGATTTTAAACACCAGTTTATTAATTTCTGGATAATAGTATGGGTGTATCTATGATAGTATTTCACGTAAGTAATTAAAATTAAAAAAATATCGGTCCGAATTTTGAAAAAAAGGTAATGTTAGCCATGATTAGACGTAATGTTGTTTGTTAAATTTTAAACAAAAAATGTGTTACACATTTTGAAGTGTTGCTTATTTAATTACATTTGGTGTTCAATAAATCAACATGTTTTTACAAAAATAAAAACGTTTAACTGTTCAGTCTTTTAGGGTAAGAATAAGTATGAATTAGAGATCTAATCACGTTATATCTCTACTATTGCAATATGTTTATTATCAACAAAGTAATTCAATACTACTACATTATTCTGTGGTACTATATTCTAGCGATGGGGTAGGGCCTTCGATTATATACGTAACTGACATTCAATACTCTTTAATTACTAATTTTTAGCTTTTTTGCGAATGATTTTCAAACTTCAAATTCTGATCAAGATTGAACTAAAAAACTGTAATTTATTTTAGACACATTAATGCAATAAGTAAACTTATAGTTTCTTCTTAAAGTTTTGTAGTAAAAGCTCTAGAAATGAATCTAATCTTACATTAAAGTTTTGTGAAAAATCAGTTAATCAAGTTAATAGCAGCAAACTTCTGTGATGCTATGTAGGTATTTATTTTATTAATTTATTTTGCTTTAAAGTGTTGTTAAATCGGTTATATGGTAAAATACAAAAAGGAATTAAGATGTATGTATAAGTTAACATACAGAATTTTTTAAATAGGAAAAGTACTCACATTGCCAGGAATCTATATCGTGAGTTATTGAAATTTTTCAAAACATTCTGTGGAATAGTAATGTTGTTCGAATTGAACCTCAATATTATTGCATCTGCTTCGTCTCAGTTGTAACTTACCGTTTTTTTGCTAATACTTTTATTATACTGTTACTTGCATGATTACTATCACTTGCAATGTTTGGCATTTGATTTATTTAAAATTTTTCTTTCTTTGATTCCTTCTTTTGTTGTATTATCGTATTGTTCTTGTTATCTTTTTTTTTTACTTATGACTGTCTGATTTTCTTAAGCATCATGTTTTCTGAAGATGTAAGGAATGTAACAGATTGCTACATTTTTCTGAAAAGCAATAGCACAATGTGTTGGAATTCTTGAGATTTTTTTTAAGGCATTGAAATTTTAAAAAAATTCTATGAATCATGTGATGGTGGCTCAGTCTACTTTTCTTGCTGACGAATCCAGCATAGTATTATATTTTTGCATCTAAAGGAAATGTGTCCATACTTTTAAAACCAAATGTGTACTAGCATTTGCTATGATAGATATGACCAAATCCAACCTTTTTATTATGTTTCTCTTAAGGTAAGTCAAAAAACTTTTATTCAAAGTTTACATTGCTTGAGTACAATAGCAATTCTAATTGGGAAAATTTGATGAACGTACATCCATGATAATCAGAGTTTTCTTCCTATCAGAATTTCTTGGAATAAAACGTTTTTCTGAGACATTTTAAAAAAAGTTCAAATGTGATAAAAAAATACTTTTTGTTCATGTAAACTATAGAACGATCTGATAAACTATTTCAAACTGCAACCTTCTGATTTACTTCTCCCAAAATTACAGCATTCAGCATCTAAACATCTTTTACACCTTTGGGTGCGATAAGATTGCTTGGTTTATTTATGAAGTAAATTTCCTGTATGTAGAATACGATTAATGGGTGGTAATTTTTTTTTAATTTGAAAAAGTTAACTACCTCAATACAATTTATTCTTTGTGCTCTAGCCGATGATAATCCATTTTACTGTTAAATTGGTGTTTTTCTAGTTTTTTTTAAATGTATGTTTTGACAATATTCAACGTCTTTTTCGAAATACGATGCGGTATTATCCAAATACATATTTTTTTAATATGGGTGCTTTCGTCTTTTTGTCCAAGAACACATTAAAACATTCAAATCTTCCAACTAATAGGTCTAAGGCAATGTTATATAATTTACCTTCTCGTCCAAGACAACTACCTGTTGTAGGTTTTCCAGATATAATTGTACAACAAATACTTGCTAAAATGCCATTTTTCTATAGACTTTTCTTAGTAAAATTTCTTAAGATTTTTGCCTTCTCGATTGCTGTCAATAATTGTTTTTTTTTATGATTTTCTTGGTTTGGCAGAAGCTTTTGCTTGTTCTGGACACTCTGATAATATACTTTGTATTGATAAAAATGGTTTCTTCAAGAAAACTTAATCTGAATTTTATCATATTTAATCAAGCTTTCAGGATTAAAGAAACTCTAAATACAAAGTTTCAATGCATTTGTAATATTTGGTTCCAAATAAAAAAAAAAGCTGTTTTTGGTTTTTTTAAAAAAAAAAATTTTTTTTTTAATTCTCATCCACTTTTTCAAAAAAATGAGAAAATTTTCAAATTAAATCCCATCAAATGAACACTCAAGAAAAATCACATGTTTTGAAAATCACTATTTACTGGTAAGGCTATAGCACTTTGAAATAGAATCTTCAACACAATATGGGTTAAAAATTTGATTCAGTTTTTTTTGAGATATTTTTTACCATCTTGTTGGTTTTTTTCTATTAGGAATATTAAAAATAATATGCCCAATAAGTTCCTACGTTTGAATATGTAAACATTTTAATTTTAGGTGATTCTTCAGTTTAAAAGGATGAAAACATTGGGGTTTTAGAGGTTTTTTTTCGAATTTTATTTCTCCTTTTTACAAAAAATCTTGGCACTACAATACAATACAATATTGACTTATTTGCTATCAAATAAAAAAATATAGTAAAATACAAAAGATATACGTAAAAAATACAAAAATATGATACAGTGTGTTTACTGACATACTATCGGAAACTTTTTTATTATTACTTATTAAAAAAATTATTTTTATAAAAACTTTTGCATTTTCTAAAATCAAAAATACAAACATTAGATATTAAATTTCGGTCGAATACGAGATTAGACAAAAATTATGAATTTGGTAAGTACAAAAGTAAAGCACCTACAAATATTACATTTTGTTAAAGTATCTATTTGGAATAAGTCAAAAACTGTAATTCTAAAAAGTTGTTAGGAATAAAAAAAACCTGTTATAATAATGATTTTATATTTTTCTACTTAAAAATTATATTTTAAATTTTACTCAAATTTATTGATGTTTGGTACATTGATCTTTTTATTTATTACAAACACGATAACTTTTCAGTTATGTTTAAAAATTATTATGCAAATTTATTTATAAAAATCTAATTAATACACTATTAAATTAAAAATACGTCAACGACATGATTAAACGATCCTCCCTCTCTATCTCTGTTTTTTATTTAATTGAATGTAATTTCATATTTGAACGTAGGTATTAGTTCTGAACAAATTAAATTCATATTTTTTGACAAACCCTGTATACGATTGTTAAAAATGTAATATCTGATGAATTTATTTTAGATTTTAGATCATGCAAAACTTTTTATAAAAAATAACTTTTTTTCGTAAAATTAATAATAAAAAAATTTTCCATATGTTGGCAATTTAAATAGATGCACACTGTATATACTATTTACTGAATAGTCGGAACTGAACTTCCACTTTAATTTAAAACTTTTTATTTCTTTTGAAAATAAATAAAAGTGTGTATGGTTTTATTTTTGTTTTTTATTTGATTCATTTATTTAAAAAATTTTAATTCATAGTAATAAACAATAAGCGTTTTTTTTTTTTTTTTTGTCTACAAATTTTTATCTTGTCATTATCCTAGTCAGATATAAAATTATAATAAGAAGTTCAATTACAGGGTAATGTCTACTATAATCTATAATTAAGGCAAAATAAGTGACATAAGAGTGTATTTGTGTATATATACGTTATTGTTCTTAATACAAGTTTTGTGTGTCAAATTTAAATATTTTCTAAATTCTTTTTAAATTCTAACAAATTTTTATCAAATAAATCAATACTATCCGGTAGTCTATTGTACAAAGTTGGCATCTTAAAAACTGGAGCATTTAAAGGACCATTAGTTTAGGAGTAAGCACTGACAATTATCATTTTAACCTGCTATGTAATCAAGGAGCTCTAATGCCAATCTTTTGTAGTATATAATATTATCCTTTACCTGATAACAGTTTATGCAGATAACATAATATTATATTGTCTTACGCTGATTGATTGTAGGATTATCACTATAATACCTATTTATATGTTCATGCTGATGAAGAAGATAGAGTTTGTTTTCACGTTAATACTTAATCTTTAAGAACCTATACCTAATATTTTCCAACATATTTCTAAATTTGTTGTACAGCATATTCTAACTTAGATCTTACATAACAATTCAATAAGGTTGTGAATGTTAACGACAATTGAAATTCAGATGTAGGTCTCATAAAGACCATCATAGTTTTGTTTACACTTTTGACAATATTTGTTACATGATTGGAGAAACTGAGTTTACTGTTAAACAAAGAGTTATTTAAATTGTAGGAAACCTTCGCCGGATACCCTTTTTCTATTAAACGATGCCACAAAGTGTCTGTTGACATTCAATTTCATGTTATTTGCATTACACCACTTTACTACACAGTTTAAGTCTGGTTGAAGTTTGTTTGCCCCCTCAGTATACAGTATACAGTATAGCTTGAGAAAACTGTATACAGTTCACTATATTATTAATGTATAACAAGAATAGTAATGGCCCCAGATTGCTTCCTTGTGGTACTCCGGATAAAGTAAGAAATTTTTCTGAATGGTAATTAATAAATGACACATAGTTCTTCAAATAGGCAGCTAGTAAAAGATAGAAACCAGATTCGGATTTTATCAAAAGCTTTAAACATGTTAGTGTATATAACATCTACTTGCAGGGATAAATCAATCTTTTCACAAACGTATTGGCTAAAACAAGTCAGGTTAGATACTGTCGACCTATTTGGCATAAACTTATTTTGCCCTTAATGAGATTATATTTTTTATTTGGACAAATATGTGTTCGTACAATAATTTTTCAAAAATTTTTGCGGACGTATTTCTAATTGAAATGGGCCTGTAGTTTTCAATCTTTGAGCGATTCTTACTTTTATGTGTTGGAATAATTCTTAATTCCTTCCATAGATTAGAAAATAGTTATTTGTTCAATAAGTGAGGAAATCGATTCTTTTTCCCACTCGAGCTCGAGTTGCCTCAGGAGAGTAACGAGGAAGGCATTAGAGTGACAGTGGAAAAGGTTTTCCTCATGTGTTAGACACAACATTTTTTTCACGACATTCCCCAAAAAAACAACCAAAAGAAAGAAGTAATATGAAACGTTTTTTTGTGAATAACCGGTTACAACCGCAATGTTACTTACTGGTTACTCGACTTGTGTTACCAAAAATAGAACTGCAAATACGGGCTGGTTATAACGGCGATTTAATAACTTTTTTATATGTCAAATGACACAAATAAGGTTATGTTATCTTATTTTAAACTTAGATTTTAACTATTACCTGTGCTGTTACATTGAATATCTTGATAATTACATTTACGAGTAATAATAAC
The DNA here is from genome assembly GCA_030710515.1 of Abscondita cerata. NCBI lineage: Eukaryota > Metazoa > Arthropoda > Insecta > Coleoptera > Lampyridae > Abscondita > Abscondita cerata. The sequence goes on along the minus strand of JALBCR010000863.1, from coordinate 218,172 downwards.
TTAATAAGGATATTTGGGATTTAATTAGTAAGTGGTTAGTAATTTTGGATACGGTTATGTTTCCTGATAGCTGCGATGAAATCATAAAATACTTAATTAGAAGAATCTATAAATTACAATCCTTAAAAACATTATGTTGATCGCAAAAAGCATAATAAGTAGAGAATCTTATAAACGCATTTGGAGCAACCATGAAGATTGGTTGTATTAATACCATGAAATTCAATTTTTGGATTATTTCAAATAAAAATATATTCATTTAAGAAATTATTAAACATTGTCTTAGAAAATGATGAGCATCATTTAATAAAAAAAAATACCGAGGTGGAAATTACCCACTAGTTCCAGAAAAATCATTACTGATTTTTATTTGGTACATGTCCAATGAACAAACATTAAATGCAATTGGGGATAAATTTGACTTAGTGCTATCTACTATAATGAAATTAGTTAACTGTTTTTTGTATATTTTAATCAATATAAAAATAAGTTTATTTGTTGGCCGAAAACAGATGAAGAATTTGAACATTTATCAAATTATTTTAATTATCCCGATAAAAAACCCAAGTATATTGTGTTGCAATGTTATTGACTTACATCTATTTTGTAGGGGCAATTGGTGCAATCGATTGTACCCATGTATTTTGTGTAGTTCCAAAAGATCAACATGACAGTTACGTAGACAAATATATGCGTCACTCCATTAATTTTTTGCAATGCCACAAATTTTTTCTTTATGTATTCATTGGCTTTCCAGGGTCAGCTTATGATTCACGGGTAAATAAAAATCTCTCATTGCTCTTAAAATTTTATTTAACATTTAATGTTTTTGTTATTTACTTTTTAGATTTTCTATAATTCAATTTTAATGCAAAATATTGAACGTTATGGCCCCAATAAATATTTTTAGATCGTGGTTGATGACCCGTATAGACAAAATCATCAACTAAACCGAATGGAACGAAGACATAATTACGTTTTGAGTTCAGATAGAATTGTTATCAAAAATACATTTGCCCATTTAAAAGGAAGGTGGCACTGTATACGTTTCATTAATACATAGGTACAGTATTTCTAAAGTGATAGAAATAAATACTGCAGCATGCATTTTGCATAATTTTTACTTATCAGATGATGATTAATGGACTGGTGAGATAGATTGTGATGAAAATCCCAATGAAGAATACAGAGAAAATAATTTTGAAGTTCAACGATTTGGAAGACAAAAAAGAGAAAGAATAGCTTTAAATATAAATTGAATACAAAATATAACTCATATTCTATTTAAAATGATTAAAATATATAATACTTTCCTTAAATAAAAATAAAGTAGTAATAAAGATGGCTGAAGTTACTAATCAGAATCATGTCTTTTTCTTTTTGCTGAACCAGTGATCATTCTCTATCTTTGTTTGTTTTGGGTTTTCAACAATTTCTTCAAAACTTCAAATTGATTCATATTGGTTTTTCGATCCTCTTCCAACTCTTGTTTCACAAAATTCATGTATTTCTCACTATTGCTTTTTGGTCGATCAATGTTCTTTTTTACATTTAACAAATCTATTTTTTATACTAGTACCTTGTTCATCAATATTTGTTTCGGTTTCTGTATCTGTACCTTCCTCTAAATCTTTAGTCATTGAATCTTAGGTGTTTTCGGGATTTATTTTGTGTTTGTCGCCTAAAAGAATTTTAAAGAAATTTATTTCATTTTCTATCAAGTAGTTACTTCAATTTTATTACCTAAAATAGAATGTAATTTATCAAAGACGGAGGTTTAGCTTTCTTTTTTTTACAAATTTATTTCATATGTTTTATATGCCCTAAATATTGTTTTGGTAAATTAGAGAATTTTTGGCGACATTTTTCAGGACCATTTTGGTCAACTACAGTTCCTTCAGATTCAAGATCTTTACTAATCTTGTTTTGTCTTTATTATTTTTGGTACTAAAATTGCTCTTCATATTTACTACGTAGTTTCAGAAAAGCATGGGTCACCTCATCATCTTTAGAAGTTGGGCGCCTTGCTGTCCAAATTGGCGTTTCACTACTGGTACTGCTACTTGATGTCGTTCCTGGAGACGTTGTTGATAGGCTATCAAATTCGGTGTATGTCCCCGTATCATTCCCTTGTCGTTTAAGCATTTCTTTAACAAATAGTTTTGTTTGTATTTCATCTGTGAATGTATATGTACATGTTAAAACCAGGCAGGTGAAAAGCAATGGGGAAAACTTACCATTGAGTAAAATGTTAGCAGTTTCGAGGTTAACTAAAAATTGTAAATTTTCCCCATTCACGTTTAATGTTATTAACACCAATTCTTCACTCATTGCAACTCGCAAGACAAACTAAAGTTGGGTTATGTATCCGCAACGTAAAAAGAGATAGACAATTACACACTTCTTCAAACAGGTTACTGGGAGCTTAATACCTGTACTAGTAATGTCGTCAGTACTGACATGATGTCAATAAACACTTCGTTCACGAAAACGCAGTGGTTATATTACCACCACAGACCAGTCATTACCGGTTACTCACGAAAAAACATCTATTGTAAACGTAACTAATTGTTACAGAATTTCGTCACATTTTCGTACGTAAAAGCAAAAGTTGATAATAATAGGTGGGTCTCAATAGTCTTGCTACAGTATTCTGTTGGTCTCAATCTGTCATAGCGCAGCCGCGTAATTCTAACCAATAAACATAGGGTAGTAATTTTTAAGAGTCGGAATATAAGATATTAAATTAAACAAATCTGATTAAATACTAAATTAAATTTTTTAACTAAGTACTAGGCGCATATAGTTCTAATAACATATTCTTACATTTTTTAAAGAGGCATTTTTGTAACATGACATTATTTTTCTCGCTAGTGAGGAAAGACGAATTTTCCTTACTATTTGTAGAGAAAAAACGTCCGTTTTCTAAGTATGTCGTAGAAAAAATACATTTATTTATGCATTGGTTATAAGGAATACTATCCCAGGTCGCAGCAGTACTTTTTTATCTTTTTAGAACCATCAACTACTTGAGTTGTAGTTTCAGGAACTAGGTTACTAATATAACTGTGTGAAATTAATCGCTTTGTGAAAATACATTTCAAATTTAGCTGTATTAAGGCATTCTTCTACATACACAGAACGAAATTAATCTCGGAATGCATCAGCAATTGGTGTACCACTGGATATAAGTTCTTTATTATATAATTTTTTAAAACCGAAAGTATATTTTGAAAACTACTGAATCAAATGAGAAACCAATATAAAGTTAAATAGTTCAGTTTCAAAATGCTAGGTCACACAGTATGAAACAATTTTGAAAATATTTAGCTCGACATTTGATAGAATTCTCCATGCAAATAATAAATTAAATTAATTAAAATAATAAAATAAATAAGTCGTTGGAAATCAGAAACTTTAGGGGCAAATAACAAATATAAAAATAAAAATAATTAATTTTTAAAGTTGAAGGGAAGTTTTGTTCCTGCATTAAAGTACGCCATGAATTAAAAAGTAGTTTTGGTACATTTTTATTCTTCTGTAAATTTATTTCATACGTTTAGTATAATTTTTACATAATAAGTTTTCAGTGCAGAATATTGTTTAAAAACTAAATAAAAAAATGTTGATTTTTTAGATTGCTACATTTTTTAAAAAGAGTCTTATTAATGTAAATATAACATTACAAACTTTTAACATTTATATATTCTAATTTGGGTTAAAGTTAATTATATCAAAGTTACATTGATGGTTATTTCAGTTAATAGTTTGGCTCTTTTTTTTAGTTACAAGTTTTAGCTTTACAAAGTGCGTTTTCTTAAGTGATAAAAATATCTTAATAATAAAGCAATGAATTTCTTAATATAATAGTGATACAGAGTAGCAAACAAGGTAGGTACCTACAGTTTTAGCTTTAAATAATAGTTTTTCTTGCACCTTTAGTTAAGTAGCTTTAGTTAAGTTTAAAAAAATGTATTAAATTTGTCGCATACGTCTGAAAGTAATTTTCCATATATGTTGTAGCAAAATTTAACGTGCGAAAAACGGTAGTAATAATTAATTTACACGGTGCTACCACACATATAGTGTGAGAACATAAAATGCATAACACTTTTGAATGTTCCTGAACCCGATCTTTATTCGCCAATAATTGATCTAGCTCTGGTTGGGATCGCGTCTACAACTCTCCGGTATGCGTTCCACCGATCGTCTACTCTTCTTTTCACAATTTGGCATTTGTACGAAATATAATCCATCAACGTCAACAGTCGGGTTGTTTTCTCTCAGCCCCGCTAGATCGCCCTCGCACCTCACCCCTAACACTCTCACCCACCCAACAATACCCCACCGGCATGGATGGACGATTTTTGTCATTTATTATTGGGCAGCCCGGATTGATTTTTGTTGTGTGTGTTAAATGTACTATGATGTGTTAATTTCATGTTTAAGGTTTTTAATATACCAAAGAAACCGCAAAAAAATTAATTAAAGCGAATATTTTTTTTGCGAGCGGAACAATTACGTACTGTAACCCTTTTCATATTGCGTGTCGTAAGAATTTTTTTTAAGTGCATACCAAATGTTTACAACAGTAGCGCTTTCTCCGTAGATGGGGGAGAATTCAGTTTAGAAACCATCATTTTAAGAATAACTCATTAATCATTGTGTTTGGTCTGTTCTGTCAATCATGACATGTTGCGTTTGTGTAAAACACAATATCAAGATCGAAAGATAATACAAAATTTAAAACGTGATTTATCAATAATATTAAGTATTGATCAAATATGAGACGTATTAGTTCAATTTCCTTCAAATTTAAAATTCCTTCCCAGCTAGACTGAATAAGTCTGTAAATAGCGGAACCAAGAGAAGTCTGGAATGGAAATTCAGCTTCACTCTGACAGACAGGAAGCGGCAGTTCTATGCAAATTAAATTGAGGAATTGTTACAAGTTGAGCGTGCTCTTTTCTTTCTCGTGTATACAATTGCTTTTAACATTCTCTTTGATATGTGAATGACTTATAATAAAGTGTGTGGGATTAATACTTTATTTTCTTTAAATAGAATTACCAAATGTAAATATTAATGTTGCATAATTTCTGCATGTAAACAATACCACACACATCAAAATTAATGCAATTTACATTTAACCTTTTGTCTGTATATAACTGTTTCGTATCTGATTTCAATCAATGTATGTAAGCTTAATTACTGTAATTGTAAAACGCACATCGAATTGAAAAATAATTACTCGTGTTATAAAATAATATTTCACTTGCTATTAAATTAAGACGTTTTATTAATTAGGAATTAATTAAAAATTTAATTAATATTCTTCATTATGCCGACAATAACCGTGTCAAGAAAACGAATTTCTTATAAAACTAAAAAATCTTGTTTTTGACATCCCTGTTAACTACTTTTAAACTAATTTGGATTCAAATTAGAAACGAACCGAATATAAGTTAATTAAAATAATATTTAGGGTAATTAATATATGTGTACACAGTTGATAGTTAATATGTAAATGTTTTTTATCAACAAATTTTTGAAGATGCGTTTCGACTAATGCCCTACAACAGATTGCAATTAACTTTGATTTATAGCCCCCATAAAAACGTAAACTATTAGGTATACTTTTATATATAATAGACACATTCCTGTTGTACTTGGTAACAGCTTAATCTTGGTAGATTTTTTAAAAATACTTTGTAGTCTTAAAAATATTTGTACATTTTGAAAATGTCGACATCGTCTCTAAGTTTTCAGAAGATCTATAACTAAAAACCGTCTGAAAACTGTTAATAAATGTAAGTGTCGAGTTTGGCGATTATGAATCTGTTAAAATTATTTAGTGGAAAAAATCTAGATAATGCAACCCAACGACAGTCTTTAATTTCAACCATTTTAATTCATTAATTTTAGAAGAGACGCGATTAAAATCAAATAAAGACAATTGTTCTGTATAATCTGAATTCTATTTTTACAAAAAAAATATTTCTAGACAAGAATAATAATCTTTCAGAGACGTTTTTAAATTTTTTTGTTTTTGAGTTAGATACGTCTTTCGAAACAAGTAGTTAATATGTTGAGTAAATAGTAGACGTTCATCGAATAAGGCCCTTACACCCTTTGAGAATAGTACGACATCATGATTATCTTGGATGATAATATTTTCTTTCAAAAACAAAAAATTATTGCAACAGATTTTTTTCTACAATTCGTAGCTTGTAGATCATCAGATGTATATAACAAATAACAAAGGACCTAAGATAGATCTTTCAGGTTACTTTTAAAGCAATCTTTTTGAATGCAATTACTCGGATAAGAATCGAAAAAGAACACAGCTACAAAACAGTTGTAAGTAATTTTATACAAGTTACTCTTCAGTTTTTCAGTAGTAAGTTTGTCAAAAAATACTCCGCAGTAATTTTGAAAACTTGGTCATTATTTCATCAAAAATTGAAACTGAAAGTCAAGTAAACAAAATATATGATGTACATAAAGTTTGATTATTTTACATACAATCTAAAAATATAGGTAGATGGGTTTCCTTATCATTTTATGAAAAATGTTCCAAAAAATGTTCCCTTTTAGTGATAAAATTTAGTTTACAAATTAAAAATGTTAAAACAAATTTTGATTTGTTTATACTTAACCTAATTTAATCTAAATTAATTTGAAATAGGAAAATTGGTAGGCTTCCAAAAAATGATATCATGAAAAATGGAAAAATATGGGTAAAACCTTTCCAATCGCTTTAAGTTTTTTACACAACTTTACTAGGAAGTTTTAAGTCTTTCCTCTTTTCTCCTTCTAATCTTAGTAATAAAATTAGATTCCTGTAAAGCTTCTTGGTTATTTGGAGGTCTTTAGCGTGGTTATCAAAACATTTGTGATAGTCTTTAAAGAACACAAATACATCACGTATAGGTGTCTAGCATTGTCGAATTTTGATTTAACTTAAGGTAAAAGGATGTAGAATTTTTAAATTTGAATTTCTTTGTTGGAAGTTTTTTAAAAATTCTTTTCATCAATTAGTCCTAATTCTATAGTAAGTATATTCTGTTTGATCTCCTTTGCTGTTTGTTCATCTTTAATGTAGCATTTATAACTGGCAGAACAAAATCACATCCTTGACAGTACAGTACAGTACAGTCGGTTTTCTTTCCTCACCAAGAGAGTACTCTGGTATCAACCTCCACCAGTAGGTTGATGTAATTTGCTATGAACTTGGGAAAATCAATATTTCATTAACTTCGATCGGTGGATTGATGTATTTCTCCGTGACCTTGGGAAAAGCTAATCTTTTATTGTTAATTTTCATGTCTACGTTTATTTTTGTCTAATACACCTTACACTTGGAACAGTCGATTTTTTAGTAGACGGTCATGATTGAGACAAAATGCCTTGCTGTAATCAGACAGAAAAGTGAAAGCAATATTATTGTTATGTCGTTGACCTTGCAAGAATTCACTAGCACTATTGGACGGTATTTTGCTACTTTGATGGTGATCTTTTTCTTGTATTTAAGATAAATGTTTTCGAATAGAAATATTTATTTAAGATATTGCCGAAGGTTTTCTTTATAAGCATGAGTTTTGTTGAGATTTTAATTTTAATTGGTCGTGCCAGATCGTTAATTTCTTGCATAGTTCTAATTGTCTTGGTTTGAGCAAATAATCTCTCATTTGATTAATTGCTGTTATTATTGTGTATTTAGCTATGTTCATAAGCAAATATTTAGATTGTCTGCATTTGACTATGCCGTTCAACTGCTTCACCTAATATTTGAAACCAATGGAAAAAATATTTTCTTTTTTTGGATTTCTTTTTGAGTTCATTAGCTGCGATGGTGCTTCACACTGTCACTAATTTGTCTTAGTTTTAAAGTGCGTCACTTAAACTTGTTTTTCACTTTTATCAAGAAACATGTCATGATTATTGAATAACATAGAATTACACTGATTAGGCTGTAGATTCTTATTTCATATGGTGTAGGGTATGTGTCTGGGCCCAGCTAATGATCATAGCTACTCTGAGTCATTAGATGTCACACTTGAATTTTCTATATACGTTTTTGTTCTCGATGTTATTTTATTAGTTCAAAAGTCCAACCTCTTGATGTTATGACTAGTAAAAATTTCATTTGTTGGAGTGTAGCAGTTCTTTATTGAGTGCGAACGTTTAGTTTGGAATAATTGATATAAATAAGTTCCAAATCGATTACGAGAAAAATCTTCGGACAAGTCCATTTTGTTTTTTTAAAAGGCATATTGTAAAATTCAGATTAATTTTTTATCCCTTATACTTTTTGCAATGACATAATCCATATTTTTTTTGAATGGCACTACCTACATTTTTATTACAGTTTTGGGTTCAGACATCTGTCACTTTTGACATTCACATTAACAGTTTCGAAATATTAATTTTTAAAGTAAAGGCAAAACTAGAGTTTTTTTAAACAAGTGGTACAAAGTTTCTGTAAGCCAGTTAATAACGATCATTTTTTTTTGTTTTTACCTTGAAGAAAATCGTTCGTTATTTGAGCGAAAAGCAAAAAATCATAATCAATATTTTGATTTTTTGCTTTTCGGGACATTTTTCTTCAAGGTAAAGTAAACAAATAATCGTTACCAACTGACAAAGTAACTTGTTTCAAAAATACATGTAAAATATCTCAAGTTTTTTGTTTTAGTTTAAAAATTAATATCTTGGGAACTGTCAATGTTAATGTCAAAATGACACATGCATAAACAATAGCATATTTGCTTTAATACGATTGTCTTTCTTTCTCAATCTTCTCTCCTAATCATTAAGTTGCTATACATATAAGTTGTTTCCATGTAAAGAAAAAAAATGATAATCGCTTAAGTTAAGTAGTTTTGGTTTCACAATAAATGTTGAATATGGGCACTACCTTTGTTTATGCACAAATTGATACTCGTAAATAAAGCTTCCAAATATTTAATATTTGAAAAAATGGCAAAGATGAAGCAAAAATCCAATTGTCTCACAAACTGTTTCTCGGAGCGACATTTATTAAGTATACCTTTTTTTGGGCAGAAAAAGTTGGAGTATAAAATTATTTAAATAAAATTTCATACAAAAGGAACCAAAAATGAAGACATTTTAAATGTAAAAAAACTGCTGTAAGTGGCCCCCTTGCAATTTACCTCAAAAATGAAAGCGGATTTCAAATTCTCATCCCAAAAACTCACGAGTACCAAATTTCTTTTAAAAAATTATCTAAGAAAACCTAGTAAAAAATAAAAACTTTGAAGCTCTATATTTCTGAAACTACACTGGTTCTAAAATTTAATATCAGATATACACAATTTTAATTTTTATCTTTGCAACATCAGCAACAAACACCTTAAATTTTTTTTAATCTATTGTGAGTCACATTTGGTATAATTTTACTTCGAACATTGTTTTCTCAAAAACTAGATATTAATTTTTACTCCGCTTCTTATGTATAGTATGTGTATAAATCGGTGGCAAAGTTACATTCTTTGTATAGTAAAATTTTAATTTAAAATAGTGTATCGTCAACTAATTAAAATGAAAACGTACATTGGTAATATTGTACTATCATAATAGTATCCTCTTGAACACGTATGAGGCTTGACACAATCTTTTACTATTACAATTCAAATCAAAACTGCACGAAAAAGATATATTTTCTTTTTCAAATCGAAAATTTTAAAAATCTCTTTCTCTACTTTTATTGACAAAATAAGTCTAATTCTGTCCGAATCGATGGAATTTAATTTTTAAGTTTTATTTGTAATAAAAACGATTTTATTTATTTAGGGAATGATCGGTGTCAAGGCAAACAACATTTTTGAAAATAGCCATTTCTCCTTCACGATACATTATTCACAATTCAATTAAAATTAGTATTATATTATTATATTAAAAAAATGTAGCAAAAGTTGTAGATAATGACATTTTCTACAACTTTTGTTTTTGTGTAAAATAAATCGGATTTTCAAGCATAAAGCACAACAAACTTCTATAAACAATATATTTCACAAACAGGTTTCAGAATTTTAATTAAAGATACAAGAATACTTTCGAGAGCCGAATTAAATTTGTTTGTTTTCATAATTACTAATCATTGAATTAGTATCCTATTTTTTTAATTTATGAACTTATACAGTGCATTCGAAAAGTCGTGTTTCAGTACGTTCACTCATAGTCGTTAGGTTGCTTATCTCTTCATTTTCGTATAACTTTCTTCTGGTCTTTTCCTTTCTCTTTCTTTTTTTCCTTTCATTTTTTAATAAACTGTCTTTTCTTATCATATGTCCAACCCAATTTCTTTTCTTTTTTTATTACTTTTGAGATCTTGATACCTGTTCCTATTTTTCTTAGCACTTCGTTATTTTTTACTTTGTTATCCGCTCCATTTTCTCCACATCCACATTTCAAAAGCCTCCAATTTTACTTGATCCATTGTCACTGTCTCCGTTCGATACAGCACAATACTCAATACACAAGTATCTTCTTTATGTTTTTACCTAGCAATTCACAAACAACCTTCTTCTCTTATTGAATACTTTTTTTGCTAGTTAACTGCGGAAGTCGTCTGCTTCCTAAATGTTTAAACAGTTCAACTTGTTCCATTTCTTCTCCTTCAATTCTGATTTATTGTAGATTCATACATTTTGTTTTTCCTCATTCAAAATTCCTAACACGCTGCATTAACATTTCTATTAGCTCTCTTCTACTTTCCGGGTATAAGTTTAATAAATACTTTAATAGAAGTTTTGTTGTTATTTTAAGTTTAAATCTGCTAAAGTATGTGCTAATTATAATTATTTAATAGTAATACATTTATGATTTTTAACATAATTTTTCTTAGGTAATACGTTTATACTTTTACGTATTCAAACGTAACAAAACGAGTCCTTTTTAATTCAGCCATAAAAGTGGGAGTCGAGATTTAATAAAAATCGATAAAATCATATCTGTTTTTTAACATACCCTGCATATTTTCTCTCATGTAAAAACTCTTAGTTTTTTTGGTGGTTCTGATTGTTGATATCAAAAAAGGCCAAAAAACCCTTTAGAACCGCGGTGCACACAAAATTTTTCAGGCGTTCGTTTTGTTTTTGTAAAAAGTTTAATTAAAACAAAGTTATGTTGGCTTTAAGAATGTCCATATCAATATGTCACTTTTCCAAAATTGTTCAAATCGCTATTGTGATTTTAACGAAGCGGCCGTTTACTTTTTTTTGAGAGTTGAGTTCAAAAAAGTTCTACTTTCGGCCGCAAATTAATACGTAAATTGTCTCTTTTTAGATGAGCGCTTAAAAACGCTTTTTTTTTTAAATCTCATGTGTACGGTACTTGAAGTTCTTGTATTCTTCTTTTTTACTTTTTTTTTCCCTTCCTTCTTTTCAGAGCCCTCTGCACTTCCAGCATAAATATTGTGTTTTTACACTCGCTTATCCTTCACTTTCATCCTCTAGTATTTGTTTTTACTTCATTCGATGACACATCTGAACCTGGATGTGATTTTTTTAGATTTTTTTGTAACTAATTTCTTATATCTCACAATATGCCTCCTTTCTTTTATCTTTGCCACTCTTTTATGTGCCTGCGTGACATGATCATATCAAACGGAAACAATCTCTCCCTAACTACTAAACTGAAATAATACATATAAGCACTTACTATACCGGGTTCTTCTTTCTTAGTCACACATTTACTCTATGTGTACTTTTAAATGAAAAAAAGATCAAATCATTGGTGCGATATAAGCAACTAGTTATACCAAGTTATACTTGCACAAACCTGCACAAATTGTATTTATATTTTTTATCTAGAAGTAATTTCTTTATAAATTATTAACGCAAATCGCAAACAAACAATAATTTATTAACGCAAACAAATAACAATGAAAACAAGGTTAGTAAATTAACATTTAAAATGTCCACCTTGCCTTTGGAGACAATAAGCTAAGCGGTATTGAAAGCAACGTAAAGAATTTTGAACAAATTGTGGATTCATTTCATTACATGCAGTGCGTATACTATCTTTTAATTCGTCTAAGTTTTGAATGGGTACTTTATTATAAACTTTGCCTTTTAGGTTACTCCATAAAAAATAACATTAGGAGCCAAGTTTGCTGCCACGAAATAAAACCAAATTTTCCAAACCACCGTCTTTCAAAACTGTCGTTTAAAAAGTTTCTTATTGTACGAAGTCGAATGTGTCGGAGCACCATCCATTTGCCACCAGGGTTCAATAAAATTAAGCCTTTCAATTGCTTAAATTATGTACTCTCGCAATAAATTAAAAAAACTTTACAGCTGATAAATTTCCATCAATAAAAATAATAAATCCAATTTTCGTTGTTCTCACTTTAATCTATCACTAAGAAAAAGGACTCCGAAGTTTCAATTTCGTAGCATTAATTTCAATAATCGATATTTCTTCTATGAAAAATGTTTAAAATACAAAAAGTTAAATCTGATTATATTTTATATCTCTGTTAAATTTCGTTGCCTTAGATTCAAACATTTTTTTCGTAGCATTTTGCAAAGGTCTACGTAACATTGTTTTGACGAAAGATATAAAAAATTTAATTAGTTTTACTTATACGTTAAATTTGGTGACGATAAGTAAATGCTATCAATAAAAAATGACCTTGAAGGAAAATGTCGTAGCTCTTTGTTTGATAATCATTATCTCGGTTACGAAAGTAGATACGAAATAATTTGAAGATTCAAAAAAGTTTGCCTCAATCTTTATCTACTTTGATTCTAAATTTCGTAGCTCTAGGATAACAAAAACTTTAATTTCGTAGCATTACGTTCAGGTCCCCGTACCACTTTTCCAAAAAGAGACATAAAAATTTTTTAAAAAGTTTGTAAACTTTGAGTTTTATCATTCGTAATTTTTAATTTTTTAAATAATTTTGTCTACAAAAACCTCATTTATAATTTTTTTTTTCGTAGCACGTTTTTGACGACTCGCAGCGCCGAAACTAAGAAAGATATTTAAAAATTACTAAGAGTAGAAAAGTTTTATTCGACCTAGTTCTATACTACTACAAATTTTTGTTGCCCTAAAAAATTTTTAAATTTCGATTTGGTAGCTCAGGGTTTATATCAACACTACGACATTTTGTAAACCAGATATTAAAATTTTTGTCAAACAAAAAGTGTTGGTCCTATTTTTGTCTGCTTAAGTTCTAAAGTTCTAAGTTCTAAAGTTTTTAACATATAGTTTTGTAGTAATCGATAACGCTACGAAACAATATGGCAACCAATAAATTTTTTAACAAAAACTAAAAATTTTCATAACTTTTATTACTTAAATTTTGAAATTATCCAAGATTAATAAAAGTTGGCAAATGTCTAGATCTCTACGGCTCTATTTTTGTAGCACTACTATTATTAGTTTCTGAATAAAACCGAGTAAAAAAAAACGACAAAATTTCTTTAAAGCCCCGTAACTTCTTTGTGACGCCATATTTTAAAAAATCATCAAGAGTAAAAGTGTTAGTTCTAGCCTAGTTCTACAACATACCCGCAAATAAAAGTTCTAAATTCATTATTTTTATACAAAAAATTACTTTGAAGAAACGTAAAAAACTTTTAAAACCTCTTAAATTTTAGTAGAGGGATAAAAAACTCTCAATTACAATTTTTGAAAAAAGTATCTGTCTACATTACTTCCAAATTTTATTGTTCTACGTCGAAAGTTGTAAAAAATCCATCCAATCACTTGAAAAAAGTCGAAAAACCCGAAAAATCGTCTAAAAACGGGAATAACTTGGTAGTGGGGAAAGATAGAAAAAAAACGTAAGGAGTGCAACCCACATAGCAATAGAATTTGGAGAAATATTATAAATATTATTGAGAAACATATTTATTAGCTAATATAATTAGTTAAATAAACATCATTCATCTTCGAAAACAAAATCATACTATTGCATGCTTTTAGAAATAGTCATCCGCATCTTCGAGCGATTCATCCTTCTACGAAGAGACTTTTGCTAGGTTTAGTTCAAATAACATTAAAGAATATTTAAATTTTATAAACCCAATATTTGTATAGCAATATTTACAACAGTATATAATTTATAAAGATAGGTCAGGGTTGGCGGTCCGGTCAGAAAATAATGACCTAACCGGGTGTTAAATCCGCCACTGCTTATCTTTTTTTCTTTTTTTTCCAAAAATTCTTTATACACTATTTTATGTATATAAAATATGTTTATAATTTATTTTCTCTTAAACAATTTCCTAACAGTATCTACAACCCTATTAATTAATATACCAAAAGTACTGTGCTATAGAAGTTACTGGTGTATGTGTTGCGAGAAGGAGTTCTACAACCGTTGAATTGTTTCTCTTATTTTGATTTCTTGATACGTTAAATTAAAATGTATGTAAGTATTTTGTTAGCAAATGGATCTTTACAATTACAATTACATTTATAGTGTGTACAAATGTTTAGTGTAAATGTATGCAAACATGACTTTTTTTATTCCGTGTGTATAGTACAAAATATATTAAATGTAATTTATTTTACCTATTATTGAAATCGCAGTACACGATAGAATAAATTTAAAAAAAGATTTTGGTATAAAAGCGAGCGAAACGTGTGCGTTCTTAATATATTATATGAATTGACTGTTTTCTTGAGCTATTTTCTATTTGCATGTCAGTCTTGTTGAAGTGAGCAAAGACGTTTGCAGGCCGGGGCGCGCACCCTCTTGATTTGCCTGTCCAAGCAGAATATCAGCGAAGATGCGTGGAATGTTGCTTGCAAGTATTATACCGCATAGACAGACACTGAACGCTGTTTCTGTGCTCGAAAGATTTATTACCTCTTAGAATTGAATGGTTCTAGAGGGTTGTTTAGTGGTATATATGCACCGCACAAGTTGATATTTGAATTCAATAATATTTGTTTATTTATTAATACTATGTACTTAATAAAAAAAAATTAACCCTTGCAAAAAAATTTAAGCATCTAATACTCTCGACAATTTTCATCGACCTTCTGCGTGCAGGTGAATACATAATAATTAATGATTTTCGGGTTTTATTTAGATTTTCGGTTGAGATAATAAACATTAATTAATTTAAATAACCCCCAAGGAAATGTTCATGTACAGGGTAAAATTTGCACCACTAGTGTCAGTATAATAAATTGCTATTTCAAAGTTGTTGTTATTCAAAATGTTAATTGTTACATATACTTCTGTGAAAGAATAAAATTTTCATGTTGTTTGAAATTTTCTGCATTTATTTAATATCTAAAGTTTTTAGTTTCCACTATAAACGTTTTAATCTTAAAATACCGTTTATAACAATTTACATAATGCAAATGTAGAAAATGGTTCTATTTATAAAGGTGATTTAATTGGCTTATAATTAATTATTGTAAGTGTAAAATGGTTACACACTAATGATAATTAATTTTTATATGTCTGTTTTTCTATCAACACTGCTGGGGGTTTCGTATTTAAATATTGTTTTTGTGCAGTGTTTCTATACTCAGTTAAGGATATTAATTTATTGGAAAAATAAAAAATGATACTATTATTTACACCTGCTAAGTTTCTATTACCAAATTACTTTTTTGCTATTTGAAATGCTGCAGGGTTTGTGTTTTCTACTCAAAATTGAATTAGTTGATTTTAATTTGAATGAAGAACGAGTATGTGATTGTGAGGCAAGCGAGCGAAGCGAGTGAGTTGAATAACAGACAAGTTCGATAAAGGCCACTAACGTGGTATATCTAAACTTTATTATTTTTTTGCTTTTGCACGAGAACTATTCAAGAATAAGTCCAACAGTGTAAACAATAAAACTATTTTGTTGTTTTTTTTTCTGTTTTATTTCCATTTAATGCATTTTCAGCAGTTATTCACACTTCCAAATCTCATAAAAAAAATTTACATCCATGTTATTAACCAAACGCTATTTATTACAGTTTAAAATGCTACTTTTTAATTATAATTATTGTTATTTTAAATATTTATCAAAATATCTAATAACATTATTTTTTCTACTCCCTGTTTCCTGTTTCGTAATTCATTTATTAGAATTTTACAATCTGTATTTTATTGAAATTCATTATGATACAAATTTAGAACCAATAAACAATAAAGAAGAAAAAAAAACAATACAAACAAACTTGATGTAATATTTTTATTGCATAAATTTCATTTTACAATTTTTTCTTTTTTTTCGTTCTTATATCACGTAATTCCTTCTTTTTAACAATCTCTATTTTTACTCCTTTGTTTTGTTAAATTTTCTGACCAATATTTTTACTTAATCTTTTAGAAGACACACATGAACGAAGGAGTAGGTTTGTCTGTGTTTCTAGTGGGATGTTCTTCTTCTTTCTAGCCTCTCTCCCTCCAACTTTGAACATAGGCTTCTTCCAACGCCTTCCATCTTTCTCTATTTCCAGCCACTCTATTCCATCCTAAACCGGTCACTCGCTTTATATCATCTCCCCAACGCATCCTCCGTCTGCCCCTACTTCTACCCCTTACCCATGGTTTCCAGTGATTTATAGACGTATTCCATGTCCGGCCCATCTCCATTTTTGTTGTGCCATGGTTATTACAGCGTCCTTTACTCGTGTAATTTCTCTTATAGTTTCGTTGGTAATACGGTCTTTTAGAGATATCCCAAGCATAGTTCTTTCCATTGATCTTTGTGTTTTACGAATCTTGTCCATATTTTTGATTGTGAACACCCATGTCTGAACCCCGTACGTTAGTACCGGTAGCACACACATATCGAAGATTCTAGTTCTGAGATGTTGTGAGATATTTTGGTTTTTCAGTATTAAGTTTAGTTTTCCGAACGCCGCCCAACTCCTTCATATTTTTCTGGTAACTTCTGCCGTCTGATTTCCTTATTTGGTCGGATGTCTTGACCTAGGTAGATGTAGCTGTTCACTCGTTTGATTATTTCATTGTCTACTCTCACCGGTCTTTCATCTTCCGTGTTGGTCATCACCTTTGTTTTATTCTTATTAATTTTTAGGCCAAATATTTTTGATTGTGTGCATAGTTCTTGTAGCATGTCTTGTAGGCCCTCGTACTTATCTGCGATAACCACCACGTCATCTGCAAATCTGAGATTATTCAGTTTTTCTCCGTTGATATTAATACTTTTGTTTTCCCAATTAAGTCTTCTGAATACATCTTGGAGAGCTGTTGTGAAGAGTTTTGATGATATTGTGTTGCCTTGTCGCACTCCTTTTTTAATTGGTATTGGATTTGTATCTTTGTGAACTTGGATTACCGTTGTGCTCTGGGCATAGACGTTTTGAATCAATTGAATATATCTGTAGTCTATTCTACTATTCTGTAGAGCTTTTTTCACTGCCCATATTTTTACACTATCAAAAGCTTTTTTGTAGTCCACAAATCCTAAGTATAATGGTAGATTGTATTCCGTTATCTTTTCTATTAGAATTCTTATTGTGTGCAGATGATCGCATGTACCATATCCGGCTCTAAATCCTGCTTGTTCTTTTGGCTGGTAACCATCGAGTTTATTTTCGAGTCGATTGGTGAAGACTTTAGACAGAAATTTATACAGCTGGGATAGGAGTGATATAGGTCTGTGGTTTTCCAATCTCGTTTTGTCTCCTTTTTTAAAAAAAAGTACTGCGATTGCGTTTTTCCAGTCTTTGGGGATATCTCCCTCGTTTAGGTATCTGTTTATCAGATTAGTAATTTTCCTCAAATGTCGTTGTCCACCTCCTTTAATCATTTCAACCAGGACTCCGTCTTCCCCGAGTGCTTTGTTTTGTTTCATTTGCTTTACCGTGTTAGCTATTTCTTGCTCGTCTATTTCTGGCATTTCTTCCGAGGTTACGTTTATTATTTTCTGCCGGAGGTTTGTTTTTATTTTATTCGTCGGCATTACTTTCGTATAGTTCGGTATAGAATTTTTCTATTATCCGTAGCATTTCCTCTCTGTCTTTGATTTCCTCGTTTTGCTTATTTCTTAGCACATGTAATTGTGGAGTCCCAGTTTTTCTTCGAAGGCATTTTATATCTTTATTTTGTTCTATAATTTTGTTTACCACTTGTTCTATCTTAGTCCATCTGTCTCGTCTTATGGATTTTCTAACTTTTTTACTAATCTGAGTTATTTCTTCTTCTATTAGTTTCTTCGTATTGTCACTGAATCTTTATTCTCTTTCCAATCTTCTACTTGCCGTCTTGAGGGGTGCTGTTTTTCATAGATAATACCAGAGATTTTTTAATGCAGTGTTGCATCATGGTGGTCGAATTGCTTTTCCAGCTCTATTTGGTATTTGGTACTTCTTTCTTTTAGCTTTTGTCTATTTATGAGTTTCGTGATCTTATTAAATTTTTTTGCTCTTGTCAGGCTTTTATTTATACATATTTCCGCCCTTACCATCCTGTGGTCGCTTCATGTTGTAAATTTGTTCAGCACATCTACATTTGTCACTATGTCTCTGTTGGATGTTAGTATAAAACCTATTTGATTTTTTGTTTTGCCGTTAGTGCTTAGCCATGTCTATAGTTTTTGTTTTTCCTTTTTGAAGAAGGTGTTCATAGCATACAGTTTTTCTTTCTCTAAGAAGTCCATAAGTTTTCTCCCTTTTTGTATCTGATGCTCAGGCTGAAGTTTCCTATTTTACATTCTGCTTGATCTTGTTTTTCTCCAATCTTAGCGTTAAAATCTCCGATCACTATAGTTGTTGTAGGGTTCTCTTCTATTGCTCGTGATACTTCATCATAAAATTCATCTACTTCATCATCTTCATATGTTGTTGTTGGCGAGTATATCTGAATGATTTTCAAGGTGTAATTTTTGTTTGTTGATACAACTATGTACGCCACTTGATTGGAAAGTCCGTTAAATGTTTTTATATTTGATATTATGCGTTGGTTAATCATAAAGCCCACTCCTCCTTTACTGGATTCTTCGTTTCCTTTGTAATACAGTATATTTCCGGATCATAGCTGTGCGCATTCCGCGCCTTTTCTTCGCGCTTCTGCAAGTCCAGCCACGTCCCATTTTATTTTGTCTAGTTGGTCGTCCAGCTCATTCAAGCGGGCTTCTTCTTGCATAGTTCTAATATTATATGTGGCTATTTTTAGTTTGGATTGCTTGGATATATAGCTTTATTGTTGCTCAATTTCTTGCTTCCCCCAGAATCCATGAGGCAGACTGTTTTCACAGTGTGGAATTCCGGATCTATAATCTTACTCACCTAGGGTATTTTACTGTTAGAGATTAAAGTTATTGTTTGAAGAATTTGCTATTTAAAACGCAACGCTTGCTGAGCGTGTTGGCGAGTATTTTTTTCAGCCTCCCGCTCAATATGGGAGCAGACGCTGTTTGTAACCGCTCAATCTGAGGCAGGCGCTACTTGCCTGTTGGTCCGCGAGAGGTATTTCATTTCCCTCTTACCACCTATATCTAGGAGGCATTCCCTAATCTGCCACCTGGGGACGCGTTCTCTAGAGGTTTCAGGCTCCCCTGAGAATGGACAATATTCTAAAAACCCAAGTGGGACGTTAGTCCCACATTAATAACATAGACTTAATTCATAACCCAAAGTTCTTGTTATGTTTCGAGGAGGCCCAATCATGTTATCTGATACAACTAGAGGATTTTAAACAATATAAAGAAAATTTTAAAGAAAAGCTTTTTTGACAAACTTTTGCTTGATCCATCCTCTATCGAAAACTTTAGTCTTTCTTCACGCAGTTAAAGTCAATTTAAACTTCTTTTGTAACGAGGAAATATTAACATTGTTGATATGTATGAGATCTCTTTATATTCACATCATCGCATCCACTTTACCAACAATTTCTTTGATTGTTTGGAATTAATAGTAACTCCTACCTCATCCCTGTTATAAATTCTACCAAGATCTAAATGTGAGTAAAGAGCAACAAAAACCCCAAAAGTCAAGATTTAGATTATCTTATATTTGCAACGAATAGGATTATTACTGAACAACTTATGGTGCAAAACTCCCTCACCCTTAATTTTTTAAAAATATTGTTGTTTTGTCTCAAACGTTAGTAACTCGCGGTAGGATACTCGGTTACCAATTTTATAAGTCTTTCGAATGCCAGAAAAAAAGATTGGGCAAGTCTATTTATTCACCACTTTCTTCCCTTTTTCGTATTTCCTCTAGGTGCAGCTGTTTAATTACTGAAGGTTATTACACAGTATCAGTCTTCCAATTTATTAGGGAATGATGTGTAAACTTTCATAACAAAGTTAGCTTACCTTGAGATTTTCACTGGGTTTGTGGCCACATTTAATTTCAGTATCATATTTGCGAGAGTTAACTACCTTGAATGACACAACTTCTTTGGATTTTGATTTAGTATCTGATAGTCAACATGTCCTTTGATGATATCTGAGCATATGTCGTAAAGATATTTTTGATCTAAACTTAAATTATTATATCATAACATGTGGTAGTTGATTTTCAGTAGGGATGAAGTCAACAACTGCTAGTGTCTCACAGTTGCAACAGAATTTTGCCAATTTCTTCCGAGAACTGTTCTGTTCCAGTCGTGGAATCATCAAATTACGAAATATGTGTAGTAAAAGCAATTCATTCATATGTAAAAGACAAATGAACTAGTGTAACTGATGACCGATAACCTTTTTCTATTTGTGCAATTATACCATTCTACGATCCAGTATTGGTTACTGTACCGTCATAACCAATAGCAACACGCTCACTAAATTTGATTTTTTTACCTTCCAAGAAACAACGAATGCTTTTCCTAATATTATTTGCGAAACCACTATCTGGAGTTACGTGTCCTATATACTGCCCTTTAGAAATTGATTGCCTATAATACCTATTATTGTCATTCTCTTGCACCAAACTTTTGTCTTTTCTTCCATCAAAGTAAACGCTTTGTATGCTTCAAACACTAATGAAGTTAGTAGTTTACTACGACATCTTCCCCTCTCTCTTCAAATTTTATTACCGTCAACAATTTTTAAAAAATCATTAACAATCATTATACTTGCAGTATACTTGTCCGATATTCCGATTCTGTCACACACCTTTAATACTGACACAAGCTACAATTCCATTCAAAATCTTAATTTGAAAGTAGTAAGTTTTTTGTCAAAAGAAAAACCTTTATTTAAATGAAAATTTTCCTTTTCTGTTTTTTTCAGTAATTCTTGTGATGTCGATTTAGTTAATCATATTAAATTCGCTCTTAATTTTTTCATTTTCAGGGTTTCATCTTTTTTCGTTAGTTTTTGAAGTCTATCGAACCAATCATAATTTTTTTTGCTCAATTCTTTGATCAACCAGAACATTTTGTTTGCAAATTACACTATCGATCGATAAGTGTGGAGGTTGAGAAGAATTCGAAAACCGTCAATCGACATATCAAAATAACAAATAATAACTAACTCTTAAATTGACCGTTAACGAGTCAGAAAGGTGAATTATACAAATTTGTGAAACGTAAATAAACCATCGAGATGTGAAAATTCTTACACAAACAGAATTTGACATGACTTTAATTGGTTAGTTTTAGCTAAAAAGTAATAAAAAGGTTTAAGTAGTATTAATTAAATTTTCTTGTGAACGTGCACGCGTTTCGTTATATTTAGATCAGAAACAAATTTCTTTTGTAATAATAATGTTTTTGTAACATGAATTTTATATCATATTAAATTTTTTGTTTGATATTAAGTAAAATTTATCATTTTACTTTAAAACTGAATCCAAGGCCATGAGATGAAAGCGAAATAATAATTTTGAAGTTCCCGCACTTCCACGAAAATTCTTAAATTTTTCTTGATTAATATGTTTCTTAAACTTTTTTATATTTATTGTTGCAAGCCTTAATTAGATGTTTTATTTGTTGGTCAGATACAATTGTAATTAAAATTAGACTCCATACATTTTTAATGTCTTTAACACCAGTGTCACTTACTTCATAAATAGATGAATCTTTAGTATGATGTTGCCAGTGAAGTTCTTCGCAAATCCACTTAAAATAAAAACAATTTATGTCAAATGCAAAGGTATCTTTAATTTTCCCAAAAAAGAGAATATTGCATCACATTAATAGTAATTAATTATTAAATAGTGCTTTTCTTTCAGTATCTCTGCGTCACCTGGAGATATAATTCAAAATAAAACAAATATTTTAATTATGTTTTGCATAAAAGCATGCATTGATAATAAACGTGGTAAAAATATTTAATTGCATTTTTTGTTCTACCCTAATCAACAACTATGATTAGCAAACTCAGGGTTCCAGTTGATAAAATTTTTAATTCAGTATTTTGTGATACTTTGTTAATACTTGAGTATGCTCTTATAGTGCCCTTCTTGGTAGATGTGGAGTGAATAAAAACAATTCAGTAGGTTAAAATTACTAGAACTGTGCAGGCTTTATCATCGACAATTAGCACAATTTTGAGATAGCATTGAATACTGACCAAAACGTCAATACTTTCAACGTGCTGAGTTGTTTTTGTTCACTTTACCTATACCAAGAAGGGCCCTATAAAAGCGTACTCAAGTATTACCATAAAATTCTTTTCCCGATATCTAACGAATATCATGTTCAAATATGTCAAAACATTTGAAGAAATTTTATATATTTAACATATCTGTAATTATTTGAAGCTTTGGATTTAAATCAGCGATGCTTTGTAGAGTTCTGGACATTCAAATCACTCTTTACACGTAATATAAATAAATCATAATTTGTTGAAACCGTATGAATTTTTAAACAAAAACATTTTTCTATAAAATTGTCTATATTTAATTTTAAGATAAATTAATTGTGAGTAATCACTATTAAATCATAACCCATTTTTTTGTTTATGTGTAAAATGTGGTACATGTGTTTCTTTAAGAGAAATCAACATCAGTTTTAATTATATAGCTTTTATTGAATCGATTTGTTGTTAACTAACTATAATTGTTTATACTTTTCTGTTCAATCTTGTACTTTTACGTGATATTTAATCAATTCGTAACCAATGTCCAATATTATAGCATTGTAATCATTAAAAATGTTTTATTCCGATATATCACTAAGTAACACCATTTTCTTGAGTTTTTGTAGTTGGAACTGTACCTTTCCTGTACATTTTTAATAAAATTATTTTATTCACTAATAGAATTTTTATTTCTTTTTGAAACTTTAGTTAATATTTTCGGCACTGAATATTTCTTACTTGCAATCATGAAACTCACACCTAGTAATAGCTTCAAGGTATCTTTCTTGTATATTTTTTAATTAATTGAAAATTTAATAATCGGTTAATCAATTTTTGTTGCACCATTAAGGTTAACAATGTTATTCTTTAGATGTGTTAGGTTTGGGAATAAGTGAATTCTTACTTTTCTGTATACAGGGTGTCCAGAACCTCTCCTGACAAACAAAGACCGAAGATTCCTCAGATAATTCTAAGACAATTTAACCCAATTCACCTAGTCCGAAAATACTTCATGAGGGAGCTAGAGTTCTTTGAAGATGGCGCTTGGTAAAGTAAAAAATTAAAAGATAAACTTTACGAACTGACAACAATTTGACAATGAAAAACGTAGGTTTTACTCTTGTTGGCAGTTCAGAGACAACTAGTGCAAAAAATATAAAGGAGACCGGTCTTTGGGCACGGACTTTGGGCTTTCTGTGCGATTTGGACCAAATTTGGATATGTTGTTCCTGAAAGGCTCCTTAACAACTTCTCTGAAGGTTGCAAGCTCAAAAGAATTTCCTGTGACCTCCAGAGGTCACCAAAGGTCAGCCTAATATTTCCTTATGAGGTGAGTCAAATAGGGTATCGTTAGAAAGATCTCGACGAGGAGAATGCAATTGCAAAGTTTCAAAGTTGAGAGATGACCCTAGTGACCTCTGGAGGTTACCAGAAGTCAGCATTACCTCTTCATACAAAGTAAATCAAGTGAGGCATCGTTTGAAAGATCTCGACGAGGAGAATGCCCTGGCAAAGTTTCAAACTTGAGAGATGACCCTAGTGACCTCTGGAGGTCACCAAAAGTCAGCATTACGTTTTCATACAAAGTGGGTCAAATGGGGTATCGTTAGAAAGATCTCAACGAGGTGAATGCAATGGCAAGTTTCAAAGTCGAGAGAAAACCCTAGTGACCTCTTCAGTAAAGCTAGTTTCGTCTATGTACTGATCTGCGCATTTTGTTTTTAACGATTTCTGAACAAGTAGGAAACTTCAGAGCATGGAATCTCTATTTTTCGCCTGACACTATTTAAACCTGCTAGTAATGGTTTTAGAACATTTTGCCTGTCTTCGGAGAAATGATCCGCGCAGCATCCAGTTTTTGGGGGGATAAATATTGCAGATTCTGAATAAATGTTTGCTCGAGCATCTCGGCTTAAAGTCTTCAGATCTTCTTCCTCCGATGCTTCACAAATTAAGCAGACTCGGGCTGACTTATTAACTAATACGTTTAACTCTAATTCCGCGTAAGTATCCTCTTTTAGTCTTTTTAAAACATTTTGGTTGCAATTAGTGCAAATCCGGGTATCTTGGTGTATTTCTGCTGGTAGTTTCTTCAAACTCTGCCTGTGTTCTTTGGCTATATTTTGACGGTCTTCCTTTCCTGGATCCCACAACTTTGGCATAAGATTTGCTCTAAAAGTGCTGCCGCAAACATAGCATTCGGGTTTGTAGGTTCAGCTGCTCTTTTTCTTCCGCGTCTCCCACCCACATTTGAATCAGAAGGCTCATAGCTTCTTTGTGCACCTGCAGGCTGAGCGGGACCTGCAGGGGTCGGGGCGCTATCCCCGGCATCACTTGCCCCACGCTGGCCAGAACAGGGGCTAGGCTCACCCCTATTCCCCCCTTGCATGTCGTTCGCCGGCCGGGGCACCGACGAACACCCCCCTGCAGACTGTGTCACGGTCTGCAGAGGCAAAGGTGACTGGATTTGTATCCATCACCCCAGAGACGGTATCAACTACGCGCCCCCCTCAGTGCTGCCCGCTCCATCTCAGCCGCTCGTGCCCGGGGTTTATTTACAGCACTGGGGTCCTTCCCGGGCCGGCTGAGGATTCATCACGGGATGGTGGTAAAGGGTCGTAAGACCCTTTACCGGGGGATATACCTGCGCGCAGTTGAATAGTTTGAGATCCATTGAATTAGTTAGGACATCTAAAGCATAAGTTGAGGTCACTAGAATCATCTCTCGACTTTGAAACTTTGCCATTGCATTCTCCTCGTTGAGATCTTTCTAACGATACTCCATTTGACCCACTTTGTATGAAAACCTAATGCTGACTTTGGTGACCTCCAGAGGTCACTAGGGTCATCTCTCAAGTTTGAAACTTTGCCAGGGCATTCTCCTCGTTGAGATCTTTCAAACGATGCCTCACTTGATTTACTTTGTATGAAGAGGTAATGCTGACTTCTGGTGACTTCCAGAGGTCACTAGGGTCATCTCTCAACTTTGAAACTTTGCAATTTCATTCTCCTCGTCGAGATCTTTCTAACGATACCCCATTTGACCCACCTCATAAGGAAATATTAGGCTGACCTTTGGTGACCGCTGGAGGTCACAGGGAATTCTTTTGAGCTTGCAACCTTCAGAGAAGTTGTTAAGGAGCCTTTCAGGAACAACATATCCAAATTTGGTCCAAATCGCACAGAAAGCCCAAAGTCCGTGCCCAAAGACCGGTCTCCTTTAACTTTAATGACAAAAAACCAAAAAATTTTCAAATCCATTTTTCTTGAAAACGGTGTATCCTAATGACTTAAAGTAAAAGTATCTTTTAATACTAGAATACCTGAAATTTTAATAATCTAGTGTCACAAATGCTTAAAAGTTAAAGACAAAAAAGTTATGCGTTAAAATAACCTTTGACCCACCCAAAACGAATGCCTATGACCGGTACTAGAAATTCGAAATTAATGGAATCGATTCAGCTCTGAAGGCTAAACAAGCATACCAGTTTTTGCTTTTCTAAGTAGAAGCGTTCTGGAGGTATTTAAAAAAAAACTATTTACAAGGCGCCATCTTCAAAGAGCTCTAGCTCCCTTAGGAAGCATTTTCGGACTAGGAAAATTGGGTTAAATTGTCTTAAAATTATTTAAGGAATCTCCGGTGTTCGTTTGTCAGGACAGTTTCTGGACACCCTGTATACAAATCGAAGTAGATTTTTGTCATAGTGCAAAAATTCCATTGTCCGTTCGGGTACTGAAAGAAACTTTACCTATTAAATCGATGCCTCAAGATTGATGAAATATGTATTAGCAACTAAAATTATGTTATTTTCATTTATTAACTTCAAACAGAAAATATCTTAACGAATTTAAAAGTTGATTAACTTTTTTATTCCCGGTTTTTATTATTATATTTTCATTTTACAAAAAAATAGCTCATGGTAGTATTTTTTATTCGAAATGATTTTTTTTGTTCGAGGAATTGATCACTCGCTATTGCTCGTAAGCAAATTCTTTCGCAAAAAAAAGGAACTTTCATCTTTTATACTAAAATGTGCTGTTATTTTGTAAGATAGTAGTAGTTTTCTGACAATGAATATATTTTTTGATTTATTGAAAACTTTTTACTTGATCGTGACGTATTTATTTTTTTTTTCAATGTTTAATAGTCATAAAAATTTATTTTTAAAATATTTTTTGTTATTGGCAACCACTTTTCCACATGGGTCACTGATAATTATTTCTATATGTCGACAATGAAAGTTTTTGATCTTCTTCACAATTATTTAAAAAAATTTGCTTTTACATTTTGATATTTTATCAGTTTTAATTAAATAGTTAACGTTTATAAATAATTTTAGCTTGCACCCGACAGACTAAAAAATACATTTGACGAAAAAAAGTTGAAGAAGTCAAAGTGTAACAGCAAATATGAAACACTTAGTATTACATTTTTTAATCTATAGATACATCTTTGTTTACTACAGTCCGTTTTCTTTATATAAACCAAAAATTAACCCGTTATGGAGTTCCCAAAAAAAGTTACAGATATTTTCGTGAACTTTTGCTTCTGTGAAAGTTTTACTAAAATAGTTATTTATGTATCAAGGCACTAAAGTTAGATTTTTCATGACGAATGTGTTTTAGTTGCAGAGGCGACCGGCGAAAATGAAAACTTAAAAATCGTCGTATAATGAATTATTTTAGTGCCGATTTTGTTTACTTTACTGCCGATTTTTTGTACTTTAGTGATGATTTCGGAAAAAAATTAATATCTCAAATCTATGACTTTTAGCTACAGGGAATGTTATACAAAGTGACCCGAAAATTTCATCTAAAATCCAAAAATACAATAATATATATGGGGTTTCATTTAAAATAACGAAGTTGATGGCGACTTCCGGTACAACCGGAAATGTGAGAAGAATGAAAATATTTTTGTTGAGTTTGCCCTATTGGTTATTAGTCATTGTGCAAATTATCAAATTTTTTCCATGTATACGGCTAATGGCAGTTCCCGGTGAGACACTCTGTATACTGGACACTCATTTCGTCGCTCCTCGGTGGCGTTGTTAGTAAACGCCGCAGAAGAAATGACTGGGATCAAACAATTACTAGGCTGGAACTCATCCTCAGTTGCAGAACAGTATATAGAAGATTCTAAATCAAATAAAATTAGATTACCTGAAAAAGTATGACTGGAAAGGACAATTTATCGACAAATAATATTAAATTAACAGCTACCTCAGATCATGTAGTAACTAGTAACAATTCCACTTCAAATCCAGTGTGTAATTGCAGACAAGTACCTCGAAATATTAAGATGGGAAATTGTTCTAATTGTATTGTTAACATAGTTTAGCCAAAATAATTGTTCAATAAAGTACAATTTCTAACTTCTATTGTAATTTTTTTCGTTTTGTGGGTGTTTAAGTTAATTTCAGTTAGATATTTTGTTTAACAAGAGGTCTATAAGCTATAAAAAAACTCTGATTGATTTTGTGATCAACAATTAATATTTATAAACAATATAACAATTAAATAAAAATAATTAGAAGTAGGCAAACAACTGAAGATCAGAATTATAATGCACTTCATTGACTTTAAAAAAAACAGGACCAGCACCTATCATTACGTAAAGCTCGACAAAACAATCACGGACAAAATAAATGATGCTAAAGTGCAAATTAATAAATCCACCCAAATATTTAAATACTTTTTTTCGCAGAACGAGATACTTATTAATTACCTTAAACTTTTGATTTTTCATATGTATTGTGAGTAGGTAAGACTATGATTATCGTCAAAACATAAAGTAATTAATCATTTCAAATTAGATTTTGCCGTTGTTATACAGAACAGCTGCTAATTACAATCCAAAGTCTATCACTCAAACAGTTCCAGTCTATATCCCTTCTGTTGCTTTGTATTCGCAAGTATGCAATTAACGTAGGAAATAAAAATTCACGAGGTTGCAACGAAACGCAAATTTTCATTAATCATTGATTACTGATATTACTGCGACTTTAGTTATTTTACAAACAGCAGAACAACCTACGACTGCCAACATTTGTATATTAAATGTTTAAGTGAAATGTTAAGTCTGTAGAGAAATCTCTCATTGATTACCGCATTCTATATCCAAGTAGCTTTTTATGTAATCAGTGACGAAATGCATGATTTTTGTAACGAAGCGATATTTGGTAGGCGAGCGAGACGAGTCCCACATAAATTTTGAAAAATCATGTTTTGTTCTTGTTACTTAACAGATTATTGCTAACCATAAAAAATAATTTTGAATAATTAAATAAATAAATCTCGAATTTACATTTAACTCGATTCTCACCCGTGTTACTATTTTCAAAACCGCGTTATCAAAATTCTTTGACGATTGACAATATTTTCATTTTTCCTAACTAGTGACAAAAAAGTTTTACTTTACTTTACTTTGACGCGTTCTTTGATTCTGAAAAATGTCATTTTTAATGTCAATATTAACATAAATCAATTTTTTATTCTTAATACATTACAAACATTTTTATAAACGAAATTTTATCAGTTATTTTTTTATAGATGATAAAGGTTTTCAAGTTTTTGTAAGTGCGACCAATTACAAAAATTCCTTAAAGTTTTGGCCATCCAGTTGTAGCCTTGAACAGAAGCACTGTAATACTGTTCCCTTTTCTGTTTATATACCTGATAGTCTAAAGATCGAGACAGTTTTTTTATTTATTGATTTATTAATTAACTAGTGGCCCTGGGCGCGCATACGGTACTCAATGCATTTTGGGTTATTGCAGTCATTTGGAATACCATAAATTAGAAATCAACTAAAGTTGAAAGTTGAAGGGCCCGGCAATCGAAGTGTAACTAATTAAAAAGGCCATAAATTATTTGGAAAATTAGTATTTCTCAATTCAAAGTATAAATGTATAAAAATAATACAAAATTCCGAAACAATTTACGTTTGGTCGATATGACCACCTGTTGAGACGGTCCAAAAACAAATCATAAGCTTCCCAAATGTGGTTTGTAGGTATTTTGGCCCACTCGCGGCCAACGGTTTTTTTCAGCGCCTTAAGACTGCTGTATCTTTTAGTTCGGACCATGCTCTCCAAAATGGCCCAAAGAGAATAATCCATTGGATTCGCGTTTGGTGAATTCGAGAGCCATTGTGTGGACGTTGTGAAGTTTGGAACGTTGTTTTTCAGCCATTCTTGGTTTACTCGAGCTTTATGAGACGGCGTCGAGTCCTTTTGAAACGTCCATGGTCTGCCACCAAAATGTTTGTCTGCCCACGGCTTCAAAGCAACCTCCAGAATACTTTCTCGATAATATTGCGCATTTACTTTGACACCAGGCTTGATGAAAACGATTGGAGAGCGCCCATCTACGGTTACAGCGGCCCAAACTATTATCTGTGGCGGGTGCTGCCTCGTGGTGGCCAATCGATGACTCAAATTCTCGTATGAACGGTCGGTCAAGTAAACCCTTTTGTTCTAGGAGTTTACGAATTGCTCAATTGTAAAAATTTTCTCGTCAGAAAACACAATGTTTGGAAATTGACCGCTTTCGGCCAATCGAAGCAACTCCTTCGCTTCCTCATTTCTGACTTGTTGCTGCTTCGGTGGTCATATCGAGCAAATGTAAATTGTTTCTAAATTTTGTATTATTTTTAGACATTTTGTACTTTCAATTGAGTAAAAGTAATTTTCCAAACTGAATTTATGGCCTTTTTAATTGGTTACACTTCGAGTTCTGGATCCTGTAATGGAGATCGTTTTGCGTTAATCGTTTATATACATCTAACGTCATAAAAAAGAAAAATTACGATAAGTAGTCAAACAAAAACTATCAATCTTGTGCAAGCGTCGGACCGCTTTCTTATATGAAAACAGAACACACGCCACAGGCAGCGTCGTGCTAATAATGCGTAGGTTGTGGGTTCAATTCCACCATGGACCAAAATAGTGTCGGAATCTTAAAATTCGTTTTTGATTCATTCCCTTAAGACTTAACTGTAACTTAAAAACAAAACCTAGATTCATCTTTAAGTAAACCCTGCCATTCATCTGGTGTAAGTTTTTCTATTGAAATCTCCTGATGTCAATCTTTTCTGGCAATAAGACAGCTTGTACTAACGTTAGAATCATGTTAGAGAAATGACATGAGAAGTATTTTTCAATCATTACTATTTTTTTATAATTTCTGCTTTGTGTTACGATTTACGAGGCTGCTATTGCACTTTGAGAATCTCACAACAATATTTATGACCGCTTCTTTGTTTTAATCTAGCTTCAACATACGAATTCAATGATTTGAAATAAATGTTGTCATCAAAATCAACACAATTATTTTGTTCAGCAAGTAGATACAGTTCTCAAAAAAACTGTAATAACCATGAGCTTGTCCCCATGATCTTCAACGATTAATAAGATTCTACAAAACCCGGTAGTTTGATCATGCGTATCTATGCCTATTGAGTTACAGTTTTTCATGTAGTTTTGGGTATTTTTTTTTAGTAACGTAATCCAAATACTTGCAAAAGTAAGATTAAAATAAGCAGCCACTGCGTTGAATCCAAAATAAAACCTTTAACAGCAAAATGTGTGCAGCAACAAATTAAAAGAAGACATGAGGATAAAATAGAATTAATTAAATTTATTTATTTATTTAATTGTATGGTACATTTTAAATATTGTATTGTGATGTAAGTGTCATGTATGACGCCCCAGAAGGTCAGTATAAACCTGTACAGTGTGGTGACAAAGCAGTGTGCAATTGTGGATTGGTTCGTCTTGGCAAAGCATTTGCTTCAAGGTTTAGGAAATGTAGATTATTAAACTCATTTATACAAGCATTTCCACTTAAAACAATAGAATTAACTTATGTGTATTTGCACCGTAGGTAGCAGGCTAGCGATACAATACTTGCCTAGTATCAAGAGGATGTTTGAAAACTTACCAAATGCGAAAAAATGTTAATCGTACAACAAAGGCTCTTACAGAGACCTATATTGATTTATTTTAAACTTTACGTTTTACGTTCTTTGTAAATCACGTGATCAAAATATTTACAATAAACTTATACAGGGTGTTTCAGTGAAAGCGTGCAAAAATTAAACAGGGCAACCACAATGCAAGGTTGACATCGGCGTACAAGATTCTGAATAGCACTGAGTAATAAATGGGTCTGTTGTTGATTCAGAGCATGTTCTGTCATGGAACAAGACAGAGCCACCTCATGGGCAAGTACAGAAAACCTGCATTATGACGTCATAATACAAATAAACAGACAATCTGATAGAGAAGTTTACTTCCATATCTCTTTAAGCTGAATTATCGAACCCCAAGTTCCCTACCTCAAATTGTCCAGTAGAGCATTCCCTGTGCCCTGTTTAATTTTTGCTCGCTTTCACTGAAACACTCTGTATAATGTGATAAAATGAATAACGTAGCAATTACAAGTACAAGAAAAATTGAATACAGACCAAATATGCATCTTGTTACAGCGATGGTCAAAACTAATATAACCCTTGGTGGTTCTTTCCTTAATACTAACCTAGACAGTTTTTCTGTAGTTTTTATTTCTTTCTGGCACCGATTATTAAAAATACTTATTTCTCTTGGCTTTTTGTTTCCATCAATAATAATGTTTTTGTAGTATGGGTCAATACACTTTGAAAGTGGTCTTATTACTCTTGGTGTTAAACAAATTTCTTACTAGTTGATGGTTCCAGTTATTGTTTTGCCTTTTTTTAATGTGCCACTCGCTGGTATGGTTCTTCACCTTTCATCTTTTTTTTTAAACCGGTCAAAAATTCCATGTCAAGCGGTTAAAATTTGTACGAAATGAGTAGCGGAACTTATCATATGTAATATACTTTTCCAATGACTACCATGAAAAGAGAACTGTCTACGGCATTATGTTAGTACAAAAATCAATTAACAAATTGAAGAAAATAACTGTGTGAAAAATTCCAAACAGTAGTTTGTGTAATGAAACTGATTTTTTTAAATTATGATTTAATATTGTCTCTTCCACTACAAACTAACTTCTTTGGGAAGCCACACAACGCTAGAAACGGTTTATTCTATCCTGACACTCAATACTAGAACTCGGAGTGTCCCAAAATTAGTTCTCTTAAGGTTTTTTCTCGGGAAAAGTTACAAGCACTCAAGCCAGACAATGGAATGTTTTTAGTAGCAAACAACTTGTTTATTAAAATTGCTGTATGACAAGGTAAATTATTGTGATGTAACTTCCAGTTGTAATTGATGTTTGGTTTAATACAAACGACCTTTTTTGAAGTTTTGTTCCAGAAATGGTGATGGAGCTTTCGAATTCAGTCGACATTTTCATTTAAATTTGTAAATATCGACTCTCTTTCTTGTAAAAAAGGTTAAAATGACTAAAAAACCCGGGTCTTTAACAAAGCCCTGTTTCCGTACGCCGGTCAAGTTTTTCAAATTTGTTTTGCACTGCTCGAAATTAATAACCTACTCAAAAAAACTCTTTGCGAAAAAATGGCTGCGTAGAACCAAACACGAATAAAAGCATACCGGTTGCCAAGTGTCGTTAGATCGGATTCTACGTTACCAGTATTATTACTTATTACTTAACACGTACGTCAAAACGTACGTCAATTTTCTTTAGAGTTTGTGTGTGTGTGTGTGTGTGTGTGTGTGTTTTTAGGAGTTTTTGGTGCAAATATGAAATATGGAAGGTGATCAGTACCTTACAGTACTCCACGATCAACAAGAAAAACATGTTGTTCCTGAGAATCACTACTTTGGGTTCCGGAATTAAACGTCAAAACGTACGTCAATTCTCTTTAGAGTTTTTTTCGTGTGTGTTTTTAATATTATTACATGTGAATACTAGGGTGGGTAAGGGTTGGCATGTTTATGTTTTAATGGTTTTCCTAAACCTTGAAGTAAATACTTTGCCAAGACAAACCAATCCACAATTGCACACGGTTTTGTCACCACACTGTACAGGTTTATACTGATCTTCTGGGGCACCATACATAACACTTACATCACAATACAATATTTAAAATGTACCATATGATTAAATAAAATAACTTAACACTTGTATAGTCGAAATGTGAAGCTTTTCTGTTTAGTACCACTAACTTAGAAAATCAAAATGTTATGTTCCTATCAAAGTAAAACCATTTTGACGATAGTTAACAAGAATATTGACGGATTGCAGACAAATGTTATACCGTATCAGAAATTATAGGAAGTTAATAACCCGACTTTAGTTTTCGGTAATTTTGATTAAAGATCTAGTTTTTTTTATAATGGAAATTTTAAATAAAATTAAAATTTTGAAAAACTTAACGTCAAGCTCAAATAATTCTTATGTATCTTATTTGATATCTCTTGATGTGTTCTATAGTTCCAGATACAAGAGAAAATAAAAAAACCAAAACATCTTAAACGTCAAATGTCTTTTTACCATCATATCAAATAACTTGTTTTATTTTGTCTCTCTTCTACCTCTCGGTGTAGGGAGTGCACAAAGCTGTCGTCATTGCTGTTTATCTTAAGCATATGTCCTGGTTCGCCTCCTTTTCTTTAAAACACGGGAGTCAGTGTGCCCAGCGAAGTTGCTCGGCGTTGGCCTCAAGGTCCTCTGCCCTCAATCCTACCATAGCCTGCTGTGGAATTCTTTGGGTGTCCATTCTCGCAACATGACTAAACCGTCTCATATTTTGCTTTTCAATCCTGTCTATCAAATGTTTGCATGTAAATTAAGCTTAATATCTCATCTCTGTAGCCTGTATTTTGCTACTTCTGTTGGAGGTGTGAGCACAAAACTCACAGCCGAAAGTAAGAGTCGGCACATACGTGGAGTTGTAAACAGCTAATTTTGTTTTATAGGAAACTTCTCTCTTACCCAGAAATGCTCTACTGAGTGCATAGTACAGTCTGTCGTTGCTGCTATTTGCGTGTTTAAATCTTTGTCAGGTTTGCCATCGGAACTCAATACTGTCCCCAAATATTTAAATTTGTCAACTTGTTTTAGTTTAGTACTTCCTATTCTAATGCTATTTTGCTTTTGTTCTCCCCTAATAACCAAACTTTCTGTTTTAGATGTGTTGATTCTCAATATTCTTCTTTGCATTTCAACAGTCAAAACAATCAAATTATGCTGCAACAGTTCTGTTGATTCAGCTAGCAGTAAGACATCGTCTGCGTAAGACGTTTCCTGGGGACTATCCACAGCTCCGACCACTTCACAATGTCGAAAGCCTTTTCAATGTTTTTTTCTGATAATTGCCGGATCGTAGAGAAAAGGTCTTTGGTCCCCAGCTGCGCTCTAAAACCACACTGTCTGTTCTCTAGAAGGTGTTTCACCTGATTCATGAAACGCTCCGTCAAAATATTAAAGTAAGTTTTGCTAGGTACAGTCAGTAATGAAATGCTTAGGTGGTTTTGGCATGACCTTTTTTAATATAGGAATTATTACCAAAGCCTTCTAGTTTTTACGTATGGTTGCATACTTCCATGCCAGATTTTCACTCTTCTATCTCATGTATAGTAGGAGTTTCGGTGGCACCAAATCATGACCTGCTGTTTTCTCCAGTTTTATATTTTTAGTACCGCTATCAGTCTCTCTCTCAAAATAAGACCTGGCTGTTCCGTTTCTTCAGTGTCCGTCGTTTCCGTTTTGGTTTCCTCTTCTTGTACTTCTTCTACACTTAAGAGCTCGGAGAAATGTTCTCTCTCCACCGCTCCATCCCGCACGACTCCTCTCTGAGCATCTTCCCATCTTTACTCAATACAAACTTTTTTGGGCATTCTTTAGTTTGCTTCCTAGTACTATAAAATAACTTGGTTTACATTAAAATTTTCTTTCAAGGATTGACCAAACTCTTTCCATTCTATTCGTTTAGCTTCCCTTATCATGTTTATTACTTTTATACGTTGTTCTTTATGTTGGTGATAGGTTTCCGTTGTTTTATTACCTAGATATAATTCCCATCTCTGCTTTTTCACTCTAACTTCTGCCCTTTTTTCCCCCGTTTTAAAACTCCTTCATCCGCACTTAGCCTTACCACAGATTTGCTCCCCCTAACACAACTGATTTAAAAGTAGTCCACACTTGTTCTAAGTTATTTCAGTTTGAAAGAAGTTTCATGTTATTTACCTTTTACCTTTTCTTTCCTCCTCACTCAGTGTTCATTTTTTAAATTATTTTCTGCGACATAGTCGGATAAATCTAAGAACATCTTGCCATTAGAAATAATTGTTGGGAATTATTTTGGATGTAGAACGATCCTTTTAAAGCAATTAAATTTGACCACGTGTGTGTGGGATTCAGGCGGGTCGATGTTGTTCATAAACAATCTCAACTTTTTTGTACAATAAAATAAATAACATTCTGCCATCTGAGGTACGTTTAGTAACCGGTACAATGTTTGCAATAAACATTTCTATTTTAGGTTTTATTTTTGGGTTTAATTTTTTTTTATTAAGCGATTATCCGTACATCAAAAATAAAGGAAGATCAGTACAAAATTACAATTTCATTGATTCGGGCAACTACGTGGAATCAAAAGGGATTCCAAAGGAATGTGGACAAACTGGTGCTCTTTTTTATGTACAGTGTCCTACTTATGGAACGGTCGGTTAATTAATTTATTTTTTTTTTGTGGCTAATACGGTTTTGTCGGATTAATTGTGTAGTTCTAAAAAAAAAGAAACGATTTATTTAGGTCTAATATTAGATTAAATTTATTTACGGATTATCAATATTACTAACAATACTAACGATTATTTTAATTTTAATTCATTACTGGTTTTGGATTTTTGTTTGGAGATATTTTACATTATTATGTCTATTATTTTGGGGATCAGTGATTTTGCTGTTTTCTTTTGTAGCGCCTACAGATAGGGGTTATCTGAAACTAACTACTGATAGTTGGTAAAACACCTGACGCCCTCCAATAATCTTTTTGTTTGTTTGACGGACAACGATCAAAACCACTCCCACTCTCCTTCAGAGTTCAGGTATCGGGACTAGCATAAGGAGGCAAAATTAGATTTACGTAATAAATTTACAGATTACTTAGGTTAACGTTTTAACTAATGCGTTACTTATGGCTTCCTAACCTCACTAAACCGTATTCAGAAATAAATAAAGATCAACAAGTTACTTGAATGTTCCTAACTCCTGAAAAGTGAAGGAGATTTTAGCGTAGGTTGTGTCAGTAATCAGTGACTAACCCTTTGAGGGTGAGTTTGATACCCGGGCGCTGTCTGATTCGATCCTAGAATTGGAATCAGAACTATTGACTAAGATTGTCAACTTCATACTGGTAGCGTCAGAGATATCAGCCCTAATTTCTTGATATTTATTAAACTTAAGCTTGATTTTTTAACGATGAAGAAGTGATTAAAATTAAAACCGAGTGGTTGGAGAGCAAGAAAAACCATTTCTTTTTCAAATGTTTTAGAACAGACGTTATGAGAAATGTATTAAGACTTTCAGTAGATAATTTAAAAAATATATTTGAGTATAGAGTATTTTATTGACTTAATCTTCTGTAATGCTTTAAGCTTTGCCTTTCAATCGTGGCACAATCAAATTTCAAACTGAGATCAAATATGGTATTCCTTAAATTTCTCAATATCTGACAAATCTAAATCATTGTCAGAAACAAACAAAAAATAAAATCATTTTTCATTACTAATTTAAAAGTACCAAATGAGTAGTTTGCATTAACGGCAATTAGTTTTAATTATGAATAAAGATAACTTAGTACACAAAGGTCATTAATGTTACAAAAGTAATTGGTTATAAATTTTTTATGAACAAAAGTCGCTTGATTTATGTCGAATCACTACTATTAACTACATTATCTAATTTTATCAATTTAATTCCCAACAATAAAAACGATTATGAAATCTGTAGAAAAGGAAATCCTTTAAGTTTAAACTTGATAAAAAATGTTGCAATATTTTTGCAAAAAATATACGGTAATTAATAGTAAAATTACCACCTAATTAAGCTTGACGAACTTTCAAAATTAGGGGTGCAACTAATAGAAAAGTAGAAAGAATTATATGGGTAATGAGTATATTGCGTGTTGTGCCGTATGGTGCCCGTCGATAAAACACCAATGTACAAATAATAGATGCAAATTTTTCCCGATCATTTTTTTATTATCCCTAATTATTCTATTCTGTATACTTAAAAACAAAGTCTTAATTTAATTATAGTTCAAAAAACAATATCTAATAAAAATTTGATCGCATTTCTAAAAATCGTTAGAACTTACAAGAATATCAGAATTAAACAAATATTTGATTGTTGTTACAACTTCATGAAAACGGTACGGGTTGATTAATGATTCGATAACGTGCCAACTTTGGTGGAACTTATTTCAATGACGTCATCGATTCGTAAGGATGCATTCATGTGTCAATCAGAGGTGATCAAGGACTATTCACAACTTGTCGCTGTAGTGCTAAATATATCGCAACACCATGCAGTACAACTACTGGTATTTTAGTTCAGGTATAAAGCGAATGGTAGAACATAAATTACGTTAGGCTGTTTCTTGTAATCTTATTAGAAACCATTTGTAGGTTTTATATTTAAGTTCTGTTACTTAAAATTTTTGTGAATTGTTGCACAAAAGAGGAACCTTTTTCATCTAGTTTTCGTAACATAATTAAGGAATGATGTTAAATACCACAGAAGTAAAAAGATGTTTTAATCTTTGATACAAAATAATCAAGTATTAAGTATTTTGATTTTTTAACAAATAAACATACATTGGCTGATAAAGTTTTCTTGAACAAATAAATGCAGTTATCTTGAAATGATATAAATCATAACAAAACTTGTTATTTTTTTAAACTATTATTTTTGAACACATCGGTTCTTTTTACTTTTATACGTCGTAAGCAAACATAATTTTATGTGAAGACGCGATTATCTCAAAGACTACTAGTGCAACTTTGAAAAACACTTTGGTGTTTAATAAAGTGCAAACAATTGCTCTAACATTAATATTTTATAATATCAAAGACTCTTTTGCGATTTTAGTAAATCGATGAAGTCAAGAAGGAACTTTTTAATTTTTTAGTGTTTGTTTTATTTCCACATCTAAACCGTAAAACTTAGAAAAAAATATACGTTTGATATGTCACTTATGTGGTATTATTGGATTCAGAAAGTTATGCAGATTTTAAAAATGCAATAATATACAGGGTGTTCCATTTAAAAATCAAAGTTGGTGTCATATGTTTCCATATAACGTAGAGAAATATACACCAGTTAATTTTATCTGCCGATTAATCACCTTGGAAACGACTTTCTTAAAATTTGATTGGTTCAATACTGTGTTTCCATAGTAGTCACTGGAGATGAAAAGACCAGACCTTACTCAATTTTACTAGGTATGCCAGGTCCTGCATTAGTGCGTCGTTCTTTCCTAGCGTTTTGGAGATAGGTAAACAAAGTTTAAACTAAAGATACTTTATTTAAAGAGATCTACTTTGTAAAATTATTTTTAACGATACAGGGTTTTTTATTTTTATGGGATTGCAAAGAACATGGTTTTTTATAATGGAACACCCCGTATCTTTTAAGATGTTCTGTCGTAGTTTCTCACTATCTACATTGTGCTATAATAATTTTTTGATTCTCTGTCAGTGTTGCCAACTTATAACTGTTTTTCTGAAAAAAAAAATCCATAAACAGGCTTTACTTTGAAAAATCATAGCGACTTTGTTTTGTAAATTTAATAAACAAATTTTAACAGCGACGTTAGATCAAATGAAATGCAACATTTTAATAGTTAATCATTCAAATTTTGTGTTACCGGATGTTTGCAAGAAACATGCCAATTTTTTAAAATTCAAAGGGCAAAAAGTCATTTTTTTCAAATAAAATAAAGCCTGTTTTATTTCGCTATAAGATAGCTTTTTTTTTTCATCTTTAATTTTTACTAACGCTATCCTATAGCTAAACCCCATAGTTTTGGAGATATTTAATAATTAAAAAAAAACAATTTTAATTACGTTTTTATGCACCCAAGAGAGCAATGGCAATGATTTAGTGTCACTTTGGGGTGTGGATAACTTAAGGATTTTTTTAATAATTACTCATTTACCTAACAAAATAATTGAATACATTTAAAAAAACTGTAAAAAGAAACAAAATTGAAGAAATGACTACAACTAGTGTTCCAAATGTCTTTTATTTTCATTGAAGTACCAACTGATTTGCTGCTGAAAAGACCTTTCCACTTTCTTCAACATTTGAGGTTAATTGCTTGCAAACAAGTCTATTATTCTTTTACATATACCTATAAAAAGTCTAGTTTTGTCAGATCAGGTCATCTAGCCGGTAACCTGGTGGGTATATTCCTGCCAATTCAATGATTCGAATGGATTTCATCGAGGTATATTCTTGCAAAGAATGTGAAAGGGCGACATTTTGTTGGACGCAGGCATGTGTCATCTACTAGTATGCAATTTATTTTACACTAACAGTCTTCTTTGGTGCAAAAAATAGAATACAATAGGTGTCGCAAAACTTATTGTAATTAAAATAGTTTTTTTTTTTAATTATTAAATATCTCAAAAAGTATAGAGTTTTGGCATAGGATACCCTCAGTAAAAATTAAAAAGAAAAAAAAATGCTATCTTGTAGCAAAATAAAACAAATGTCGTTTTATTTGAAAAAGTTATGACCTTTTGAGTTTTAAGAACTTTGCATTTTTTTAGAACACCTCGTAGCACACAATTTAAATTTCTAACTATTAAAATATTGACATTTATCGGGTCTAACGTCGGTGATAAAATTAGTTTATTAAATTTTCAAAACAAAGTCGCTATGATTTTTTAATGTAAACCTATTTACGAAAAATTTTTCAGAAAAACAATTATAAGTTGGCAACACTGGCAGCTAATCAAAAAATAATTATATGGCTATGAAGAGGTTAAAAAACTACCCCAGAACACCTTAAAAGATGCAGGGTGTTTAATTAAAAATGACATATTTTTTGGCATCCCGTAAAATGGGACACTCTGTATCGTTAAAAATAATTTTAAGAAGTAATCTTTTTAAACCAATTATGTTTAGTATAAACTTTTTTTACTTATCTCTAATGGGCTAGCCGCTAGGAAAGAACGGCGTACTAATGCAGGACCCTGTATATGAATAACTGTAGTGGGTTAGAGTTGGCATGTTTAGGTTTTCCTAAACCTTGACACAAACTCTTTGCCAAGACAAACCAATTCACAATTGAACAACATTTCGTGAGCACACTATATAGTTTATACTGATCTTCTGCAATACGAATAAATGAATAAATTTTTACAGTATAATTGTTAATATCGTAGGCTTATATATAAAAGCCGAGATATAGAGAACGAAATGTCGGATTGAGTTGAAAAACATACCAAATGATAGACAAATCGATTTAGAAGGTTAAAAATATGCTTTCGCCACTTAAAATACACTCTAATTAACTAATTAATTAATTTAAAAACATTGGTAATGTAATGGATTAAAAACCATTCAAAAATTTTTTGATTCTAGTAACTTATATAGTGTGGGAGTCACCTTATTTCCTTGGCTGGAAAAATCACGTCAACGTTCTTTTTTTTTCAATCTTTGTCTGTCCACTTCAAAACATAGATGACACATGAGGCCACTTCTTTTACGTCATCAACACATCTTTTTTTTGTGGTCGTCCTCTGCTCCTTTTGATTGTGCAAGGTTTCCATATTAAAATTCTATTGGCCCAGCGTTCTTCTGGTTGACGCGCTACATGTTCGACCCAGTTCCATTTTTGTACTGTTGTTATTTTAATTATATTCGCATGTATCGTATACTTCCTTTTTCAGGTTTATTGGTGTGTCGCTCTTGAATATCTCAGCTAGTTTTCCATATGCTATCCATTCTGGTCTTATTCTACGGGTTACCTCGGCTGTTTAGTTCTGCTTTCCTAATGTGATTGTGTGCCTCAGGTATATATATTCTGTTATTTGTTCTACTAGATCATTGCTGATAATGATAATGGCGGTTCACATGCCATTGTTTTTGTTTTCTTTGTGTTTATTTTTAATCTTTGTTACGTGATTTTTGTATATCGCGCCAAATTTGGTGTGATTTTGGTGGAGTTATTCGGGGCGCCAATAGAGGACGGTTTTGGTTCGTTTTCACGGTGTTTGTTGGTTACTTCCGTCCTGTTCCGCTCAATGTTACTTTAAACGCCGTGGTGTTCGCATGCGCTCTGTCTCTAATGACGCTTAAGTAAATTAAATCTACTGTTTTCGATGGCATCAGTAGTAATCGATCTTTTATTTTAGGGTATAACTATTTATAACAACGCCCAGTGTGTCTCTCGAATATTTTTGCATATTTTATGCGTTTTGCGCATTCGAACACCGTAAGTAATTTGGCGTGTGCGTTTAGGCGGTTGGGGATGACATCTTCTTTGTTTCTCTTTTAGACGAAAATACGGACTCGAAAATACGGAGACGAAATTACTACAACGACATTACTACTACCACGAAATTCTTTTTCTGGGTAAAATGGCTACCTTGTTTCCGTTAGGCGAGTTATGAGTGTTGAAGACGGCACCCAATTCTAGAAACCGTACGAGCTTTCTCGTCAACCACACCCGCTTCGTATCTGCCTTCGTAGCTACCTACCAGAGTCGTATAAGGTATTGTGTCTGTCTGTTATTTTGCGTGACGAAAACCAGTTAAAAATCGACTTTGACCTCGCCGCCGATCATAAACAAAGATCAGCCTGTCGGTGACTGCGTAGGAACTTTAGTGCGCCCAATTAGAAACGGGTACTGTTACGTCAGCCCTAAGTACGAGTACATTAACCGTTCTATCTAGCGGAAATGTAGCATCTTTTTATGAAAAGATAGTGGCGCCGGGCTTTGACAACCAATATTTGAGACGGCCCTTTCAGCATTTTGACTAATGTCTTGAACACACGCCTTCCGCACTTTAGTGACCTAGCCGGTTGATACGAATTGCACCTTCGAATACGAATTTTATATCGGGTTCAATGAAATACTTATCTGTTTATTCTCTCTCTCTCCTATTTTAATTTACATTTGTTGAGAATCCCAAACTCGGTCTATCTGTATAATTTGTACGTTACATCCTGCTGCCATGAATTCACTATTTAGTTTCGATACCATCTGTTGTAGATCTGCTTCGTTTTTAGTAATGAGCACTATATCATCGGAAAAGCGAAGGTAGTTTAATTCATTGATATTTATTCCAAGGTGTTCCCAATTTAGTTTTTTGAAAATGTCTTCTATCGTCAAGTTAAACAGTTTAGGGGATATAGTTTAATCTTCTTGGTTTGTGTATTCTTGTCAATCTTAAATGTGCTTGTTGCTGTTTCGTATATGTAGTTTATCAAATCTGAGTCTCTAGAATCTATTCTTGCGTTATCTAGAGCTTGTAGTACCGTCCAAGCTTTGATTATATCGAAGGCCTTCTTGTAGTCGATAAGTGTTAAACCAAAGGGTAAATTATATTCAGTAGCTTTTTCCAATAAATTTCGAATTATCTGCAGATAATCGATCGTACCCTTTGCGGAAGTCAATTTGTTTAAGTGGTTGGTAAAAATTGAGCTTGTTGGTCAGTCGATTAGTTATTATTTTAGTTAATAATTTGTAGAAGTTGGTCAACAAACTAATGAGACAAAAGTTTTCAATGTTAATTATATCCTCTTTCTTGTGTAACAATATTAGTTCCTCTTTGTTCCATGTGCTAGGTACTTTGCCTTCTTTTATGAATTTATCTAGCAGTTTGTCACCACTCATTTTAATCATGTCAAATGTCACTCTATCTTCACCTAGTGCTCGTTTGTTCTTTATTTGCTTTAATGCTGTTTTTATTTCGTTTGTACTAATTTTAGGTATATCTTCTGAGTTAGCGTTTAATACTCTATGTCTTTGGACTATGTTGCCTTGGTCCCTATTTGTATTTTTATTACTTTTATACAGATTCTCGTAGAATAGCTAAATTGTTTTCTTTATATCTTCTTTGTTTGTTACTAGAGTTCCATTACTGTCCTTAATCTTACTAATTTTTTTTCGCCCTTTACTCACTTCTTTACGTGGCACTTTCAAATTTTTGTTATTTTCCATTAGTTCTTTTATTTTATTGGTATTGTTTTATCCTTTTTATCATTTTGCTTATAGCTTTACTGCTTTCTCTATACTCTACTGAGTCATTTTTTAGTTCTCGTCTGTTTTTTATTACCTGTTGGGTTTTCTTACTTATTTTCTGTGAGCGGATATGTTTTGTGCCCATGCACCTCTTCTTGCTAGATGTAAGTATATCTTTTGTTAATTTTTCTGTTAAGCTGTTTATATTTAGGTTCTCTTGGTATTGTTGTGTTGACATTTTCTTATTTAGCATCTCTTGGTATTTGTCTTGATTTGTCTCGATGATTTCAGATAGTATTTTTGTATTTTTCTTTTGTATAAGTTTGTGTATTTTTTGCTCGATGTTTATTTTGATTTTGCTCTGACCATTCTATGGTCGGTACTTGTACTAAATCTGTTTAGTACTGACACATCTTTACAATATGTTTCTTATCTGAAATTATATAATCTATTTTATTTTTTACTAATCCATCTGGACTTCTTCAGGTCCATCTTCTTTGAGGTTTTTTTGTTAAAGAATGTATTCATTATATATATAGTCTTTCGTGGTGTATATAGTCGACGAGCATTTCTCCTCTAGCGTTTTGTTTACCAGGCTAAAGTTTCCGATTAGTTCTCCGTCTGAATCTGAAGTTCCTTGGCGTTGAAATATCCCATAAGTATGTTAAAATGTGTTTTGGACTGTTCTACCGCCGATGTAATGTCTTCATACATTAATTCGATCTCATAATCTGTATGTATCAATGTTGGTGCATAAACTTGTATGAAAATCATGCTATATCTGTCAACGTTCTTAGTATTTCTTATATCCATATCCATTATAAGGACAGGATTGTGGACTTTGTATAATTCAGACATTGATCAAACCAAACTCCAAAAATTTCCATTGCGTCATTCAAAAATATTTTCACGATTGTAAACACTTACCTCGTTTTTATTTGTTTTGATCTTCTTTTCCCAGCACTTTATCTAATTTGGCTTGGACAGTCGAATACTTGTCCCGTCGACATAAAATATATGGTGAGATGGAAAGTGATTCCTTCTTTCTCCAAGTTGACCAATTTCAAAGAATTTACTTTCAGTGCAT
This sequence comes from Abscondita cerata, assembly GCA_030710515.1. Taxonomy (NCBI): domain Eukaryota; kingdom Metazoa; phylum Arthropoda; class Insecta; order Coleoptera; family Lampyridae; genus Abscondita; species Abscondita cerata. The sequence continues at coordinate 173,447 of JALBCR010000863.1, read as the reverse complement.
TAAGTAAGAAGAAGAACAAAAAGCAACATATTAATTATTTTTTCATTTAATTAATTTCTTCCAAAGATGATTAATCAGTTTTTGTTTTCGACGGTTTGGACACCATTAGTGGTAACTGCATGGTTATATTTCTTAGGTGATAGGAGTATTTATAAAAACTCCATACCTATTTGATCTCTTGCACGTTTATTCTAACTACACTGGGTGTCTTGTTGAACTGTATAAACACAATAACTATACAATTTTTATTTTTTTTTAAATTTATTTTTAGACTAGAAAATCTTACTGTAAGTAAGAACAAGCTGCTACTTTATTTATAACAAACAAATTACAAACAAATACAATGATTATTATTTAATTTTTAGTTAATGAAACTAACGATTTTAAAACCGACTTTTAAAATCGATTATCGAAATCGAACAACCAAATAATCGAGTTTGAATTTTCAAATAATCGAGGTTCTGGGTAAAATTGAAAATAGATTAATCGGTTAGTTGATTTTTGTTGGCAGCTTTAGTTATCACTATGGCTCACTATGTAAAAATGAAGGCCTTGCCCAGCTTCCGAATAGATTATTTACAATTTTAAAAAATAAGTTGGATTTCTCCAGTTAAACATGTATATTTGTAAGTGTTTCTATTTTTATGGATCTTCCTTGTGTGGAAATAAAATAAAACTGCCTTCATAAGTGTCACACAATAAAGATCCCTAAAAAGAAAAAAAACCTATAAATTATTTACAATGTTCATCAAGCACACACTCATGCTACAAAGCTACGGTATTTGCTAGAAGAAAGCACAAACCAATTTCTGATAAAAGGGGCATAACAAATGGCAATGATATTCACTATCCAATTAGAAAGTTTGTGTGAAACTTCGCAGATAAGTTTCTAATAAATGTGTCTTATCGGTAGTGATATGTGGCGTGGAATCATTAACATTGACCAAATAGAGAGATTAAGAGGTCTCTAGACCTTAACATTAAAATCGGTAGACCAAGTGAAGAACAATACGCCGCACAAGTACCGCAATAGAACTGGACAGAACATTTTAGATGGACGGTAGATAAACAAATTGTATCATGAAAGAGAAACAAAGAAAAGATGCATTAAGAAATAGAAGACGACTCAACTAGATGTTGGTCGCTATGATTATCTAGCAAGTATTGTAATCGTTATAAAATAAAATCATGTATTTCACAATGCGGGTTCAGGTACCTGATTGCATAAGACCACCGCGCGCTTGATTTCTTTAAACTTTTTCAGACTTGAAATTGTGCTCAAAAAAGAGGAAAAAGAAAATTGCGTTCTAGATCAAATAAAAGTTATAGATAATAAAAGTGCTAACATCTTTCCACTAGTGTCACGTAATTGTCATATCTCAGTAATTACTTATCAAATCAAAAAATAGTTTAAACAAAAGTTATGTGTAATAAAATTACAAGAAATTTAATTTGAACAAAGAATGTGTGCTGGGATACCAAATATTTTTTAATAACTTTCTGTCATTTAAATCTTTCCAACTAATTAATGACCAATTAATCAAAATCAAAAGGAAAAACACCTTATGAAACTTGTGCAACACCAGTATTTGTGAATTTGCGTCAGTCCTACTTCTTATACGCTATCGAACACTCGGTTTTGCAAACTGGAACATTCTGTTGCGGCGCAATTACTTATATAACTGCTACCTCTCTTTATTTCTGCATTCACTTTCTTCTATTACGAAATCATCGGTCTTTCTCTTCTGTTCTATAGTTTATAATTTTCGAATACTAATTTTCGCAACATGTTATCGTTCAATTGTCTGACTATCTTCATACCATATAAGGCACTAGTGTCTACACTATTCCTGTGTTTCTCTGTCGTTTCTTATTTTGAACATGTTCTAATATTGTTGTCCTACACGACGTTCTTGCCACCATATGTTAAAATGAGTACCGCTGTTGATTCATATATTCTAATTTTATATGTAGTCTTGTATTTTTTGATTACAACTAAGAATTAAGTATGTCGCTCTTCTTCCTTGTTGAGTTTTGCTCTTTGCTTAAGATGCTTTATAAATGCTTGTAGTGCAGTTTTAAACTTTTTTTTTAAGTTGCTACGATGTAACTCCTTTGTCGTTATGTCCTCGTTTAGGTTCTCAGTCATCGTTATGTTGACATTTAGTCCCAGTTTTTATGATGATCTTTTGGTTTTCTCAGCATTTTTTGCAATAATTTCTTTTATTACGCGTTCTAGTCAATTACACAATGTTTTCGTCATGTTTCTATTCCCAATTGATTAATTTTAAAGTTTTTCTTTGAATCTTTTATAAAGTTTTTTTAGTAAGTTAGTAAGTAAGATATAATTGTACCGCCATGTACTTACTCACTTCTTCATATTTCCTTGGAGTTTAACATTACATAATAATCAGGGTAAGTAGTAGGATGGCTAACTAGATATTTCCAAAAATAAGTTTTTGGTAAATTCATTTGGTGTATGTTTTGTTATTATTAACTTTACAAAAAATGTATACAGGAAAAGGTATTTTTGTGGAAAATAATAAACTTTAGTCGAAATTTTTAATTAACGTATAATTTTTGAGTTGTGACACATACTTCTGTTTTTTCTAATGGAAATCATAGTCGGCTATAACGTCATAATAAATCCCTATCTAAGCAATGAAAAAACTCACCCTGTATGTTCTTATATTAGTATTTTGTTTTTTTTTGCTTATTAAGTAGTTTTTGGTAGAAGTGGTCGAGAAGAGGGCTAATATTCTATGATTCCATCTTGTTACTAATGATATACTCATGTACCTACTATTTTCGAGCAATGTAATGTAATGGACCAAAATACATTTCAGGGTAATTAATTGAAAGAAGCCATTTAAAAATCAACTGGTTTTTCTAAAGTGCATTTCAATATGCTGCTACGTACTTGATAGTTACAATTTCCTAAGTAGCTCACATTCATTATCAGTCTCACAATGAAGCGCAGGGTCATCGGCAAATATTACAAAATTACCTTCAACCTTAGGGTAGTAAAGATCATTAACATATATTAAGAAATGGATGGAACCAAGAACATATCCTTGATGTACACTATGCTTTATAAATTCTCTGTCACGTAGTTTACCATTAATTCTGATTTGCTGAGAATTGGTGTAGATATGATCTACTCCAATTATTGGCTAAACCTCTTACCCCTGTTGCATTTATTTATTCAACAGGCTATAGAGAGTCATTGATGGTCGATGGTAGGTTAGACGTTTATGGAAAACGGGGCAAATGAGTAATCTGAAAATTTGGTTATTGCTATACATAGACACGATCTATCTTTATAAAATATTTTCATTTTGGTGGTGTTGGCGCTTCTACCCAATAGTAGTAACAACTTGTTAATTTTAAATAAAACACTCTATATATTATTCAATTTTTAGAATTGCAATTTCTTACTAATAATTTTTTTGAATAGTTTCCTACACCTATCTACACCGGTTTTCGAGATAATAATTATTTTAAGTTATTTTTGTTCAAAATGTAATCCCACCAAAATTTAAATTTAGCTGCTATTTGAATCCATATAAGGCTGAAATTTCGACGCCTGTCAAACACAGTGAATAATTGATTCATTGTCAAATCACATGAGTTCCATGGCTAACTAATGCAAATTACGCGAAGACAATGTAATTTTTTAATTATTATTACGATTATTTCATAAATTTGACGAGTTAGCTATATTATTATGCTATATCAACTCGAAGACATTTTAATTGTCTATCAGAATTTTAAGTAATATACACGGTGTTCCATTTGATAAAATAAAGTTTTGACCATTTTTGTATGTCACGTCAAAAACATTAATTTTAATTAATTTAAAAAAAATAAATTTATTTAAGTAGCAGTTAAATACAAGACTTTAGAAAACTGCATCTAAAATTTCAGCCTTATATGGGTTCAAACAGTTACTAAATTTAAATTTTGGTGGAATCATATTTTGAAAAAATTAACTTAGAATAATTATTATCTCGAAAACCGATGTAGATAGGTATAGAAAACTATTCCAAAAAAATTATCAGTAAGAAATTGCAATTCTAAAAATTGAATAATATATTGGATGTTTTATTTCAAATTAACAACTTGTTACTACTATTGGGTAGAAACGGCCACACCGCCAAAATGAAAATATTTTAGAAAGATAGATCGTGTCTATTTATGGCAATAGCCAAATTTTCAGATTACTCCTATGTCCCGTTTTCCATAAACGTCTAACCTACCATCGACCATCAATGACCCAGTATACACATACTATTACTGGTATGCTTTTCTAATTTTTTTTACTTTTTCATGTATGGTTATCTTTATTTTATTATATGGTGTTCGTTTACATCTATTTTTTGTTATTTTTTCTTCATTCTTATTGTTACTGTTAATATTTCTTTATTACCCTTACCTGTTAGTTCTAATTGTCATTACTATCGGTTATTTCTTAGCCATATCTGGTACTCCAGTGTGTGTATTTACATCTTTTAAGATACATATTTCTGAATGATTCATAATAGATTTTAACACAGATGGTTATTCATTTTTTTCTAATGGAAAGTAAACAGCAGCAATTATTATGTGATGCATTTTTAGAATTTGCTAATCCATTGCCTCCAATCATCTCGTTATTTTTTTAATTCCTTGTGCATCACTACATCTTTTGGATGTAATTACTTTTGTTGTTTTTGTATTTTTTCTTGGTTTTCTTTTCGATGAACAAAAGTTCATCTTATGAATTCACAAAGTCTGTCTGTCTGGATGTCCGTAGCTTTTTTCCTGTTGACATTTTTGAAAATTTTCTTTTGGATTCCTATAGAACATCAAAATCTAAGACATTTTTGCTTCGATCATTTTTTGTCTATCTCATCGGCAAAGTGGTCAAATCGGCTCCCGAAAAAAATTTTAAAAAAATTTTACAAGTTTTTTCAAATTAATCATTAAAATAAATTTTTAAGCTAAATAAGCAGTTCTTTTGTTCATCCCGGCAATGCAAGCTTGCGCATTCCCAACTGGTTTAATGTTTATCTTGTTTTCCAGGTACAAGATTTTCATACCTCCTCTATTTATTGAGCACAGTTTTTATTCATTGTCATTTAATAGTCAAAAAATAAATTGTTCTTTTTTGTTACAGTATTTGTTTTATATAAAAAGTATGATACTAAAATTTTACCAAGAACTTATAAGAAAGTCTGGACTTCTTATAAAAATTGCCAAAGAAAACTCAAGTTCTAGTGGAGGCAACGTTTTCACCCTAAAGTAGGCACTTTTTCTAGGCCAGTGGCCAGATTAAGGGAGCGTTACAAAACAAAATTTTTGCTTAACAACACATCGTTGTATAATCTAAGTGCTGTGAGTAAGGTACTGTCAAAATCATGAACAGTTAATGCCACATTAAATGTTAAATAAGTACGACTACTTGATCTTTTACATAGAAATTGAATTTGTTCTAAAAGTGAAAAGCATACAGTGCGGCACAAATGAAAAAAATTTCATCCAAACTATTAAAATTTTGTTAATATTTTTTTTAACTTATCTTTTTTTTTAATCTTAAAAATGGTTTTATGATTGTTAGTTTTTTTAGACATTCTTCCATCACACACTAATTTTAATAATCATTATACAGGGCAGATCATTAGTGCCTGACATCTCGGAAAATATCGGGTTTAGAAAAAACTTTTTTAATAAAAGTTGTGCAGATCAATGAGTTGCACATTTAAACTAATTTTTGTTTATATAGGGAGTTCTATATAAGAGCCGCATACTGAAGTTGTGTTTTTTTAAATAAAACTACCAATTTTTTGTTGCAAATTTTGATTCTTTGGGTAATTCTAACGTTACTTTATGTATTATACATGGTGTCTAAAATGGAAGGTTTTTGTGTTATTTTACTTTTTCCGGAAAAATTGACGTTTCCAAAAAAGTAAATAACTCAGTTATCCTGGAATTTATCCAACTACGATTTTGCAATTTTAATATGCATTACTTGTGCTAAGTTGTTCACCTTTCAAACCTTGCTAAGTTATGTGTAATCAATTATTAAAGTTGAACTCCTAAATTTATGGATAACTTGATTTTTTCAAATAGCACTACCTAATTTTTTATGTGCATTGAAAGTAGAATTTTATAACCTTTCTAATGATATAAGGTTGTAGGTATCTAACTCTTACAAATTTTTGTTAAATTCATTTTTTAGAATTATTCCCTTTACTATATCACTAAAAAGTTTATTGATTTGCATATTTATTAAAAAAGTTTTTTCTAAACCCAATATTATCCGGAGATATTCTCCATGCACGCGCTAATGGCCCACCCTGTATACACAAAGTAACTTTGGTTTATGGTTGTTTCTGTTGATCTTCAACAATAGAGTTTGTCGATTTTTATTTAGTATAAATAAGTAGGTCGATGTAAATGGAAGCTTGTGGATGTGCTTCGAAATACGCCAGGACAGTTATTTGGTTATCTTCTTTAGCAGTTATTGAACTAAGACTTGTTTTCGTTCCTTTAAAAGTGCCAAACCTTAAGAAATTAACCTCAATTCTTCTGAATTTATTTTCATTCATACGTGGTACATGAGGATTTAATTCATTGAATCTTCTACATATTCTACTAACAATTTTGTTGCATTCTCCGTGGATACAAAATAAAATTAAATAATGTTTATTGGAGTAATTATTTTGAATAATTATTTACAGAAGCAATACTGTGACACTAATGCAGTAACATTTTACTGACAATATTTATTTGTTTTCCATGGCACGCTGTATGTACTTGATATTTATGATAAATTTAACATTTTTTGAAATAACTTAAAATAACTCAAGAACAGCACATTTTAGGTATAAGGAATGCTGGTATAGATAACCAAAAAAGGAAGTTCCTGATTTTATAATATACGGTATGTTCTATTTAAAATAAGCGACTAAATGAACATTGAAGTTGTGTAAGTGTGACCTCTTGTTTTGAACACCCTGTACAATTTGAAACATTTGTAGTTTATTCACACATAAGTTCCAACTCTCAATAATGTATAAAAAAAACTATTTATTAGAATTTAACATAGGAGGCGTTATTAATTTTCAAAGTTAGATTAGTTTTTGTATAATATTGTCTTAACATCAAAATAACTTAACAAATATTAATTTTAGAGTTAATAAACGTTATTAAAAGTTGTCTAAAATAATTAAATAGAATTCGAGTCTTGCATAAAAACATAACATGCTATTTAATATAAGGAAGTTTGCGTCAATTTCCGGTATATCCGGAAGTATTGCAACCGTGTCATTATTTTCATTAGAGTACCTCTGAAACACCAAGTGCGCAAATTTTTAGTTTCAATTTATTTGTAGTTTCAGCATAACGTCTAATAGGTCAGTTACCGTGAAGCACCTTGTATAAAGTTCAACATATCCATCATTTACTAATTTAATTAGACGTAATCATAATTAAATATAAGTCAATTGGCAAGTTGCATAAATCGTAATTAGTCGTTAACAACAATTTGTTAACCAATCAGTGGAATTAAAACTTAAATTTTAACCAATCCGAAGGTCAGCTACTTAACAATAAATTTGTGCGGTAATTAACAGTTAATCAAATATTTACCCTACTAAATTTTTTGTATTTAAAAACGATTGTTCATTTTCTATATTGGCACTAACCATAGGTTTTCAGAAATTCATTAAATTTCTTTTAAATTTACACAATAAGTTCAATAAGTCTACCAAATTTGTGGTATTGTTCAAGGTATGTCTTTAAAATAGCATTATGTTAATAATGTTTAATAAAGTTAAAGGACAACTTCATCTATAATGTGCAATATATGTGAAATATTAAAAATCTCACTTGCTATAAACGTATATTGATCGAACCCTTGTAGAATGTCAACATCAAATAAGATGTAAAAATTGAAAATAAATGGTTTGGTATGAACATTGTGTGCAACGTATGCCAACAAGAACATGTCATTTACACGATTCATTACTAACATTTGTGGCAGTCGTGGCTGCCACGCTCGACTGACAACTCTGACCACAGTACCACTTTTTACAGCTTACAGAACGCTGAAACTGAACTGAAACTAATTAAAAGTCGTCGTTCCGATCGAGTCTTGTTGGCGTAACATCACTCAAGCTTTACCTCTTCCTACTATATTTTCCTCCGTCGAATGCACTTTATACCAGTAATGCAAAATTTATCAAATCGTGGATTAGTTGGGCGAAAGAACAAAACATGCTGTCGAGTTTTAAAATTGATTAAATTTATCTTAAGAATTCAATTGTATTATGTGAACGATGGGGTGAATTATACGTTTACGTATCAAAATCGTACGATTAATTTGAAAGTAAAAAATTTAAAACATATTTTGCTTTAATTTTTTTAGTAATTATCAGATTCCTGAAAAAAATAAAAATAATGCTAAAATTGAGGGTTGTCCAATAAGGTGTAATTCTTCTATAACGTCCTAAAGCTAACCTAAAAAAGTGTGGTTACATTAAGAACTATGTTAAAAACGGCATATTATTGATTTATTGACAGACGTACCTCGTTTATACTACCAACCTGATTCGTCAAGAATAAAACGTCACTATAACACTCAAGAATTTCGAAAATTTGAATAATATATGAAAACCAGCAATAAACGTTTGAAGAAAAAATAGTATATTTTACTTTGAGTTAAAAAATATAATTGTTGAGCTTAAAAGTTTGCTGGCGAGACGTTGGCCTCATAGTAAAGTAATCTACTATTTTTTGGTTAGGAGGAAATCAAATGAAAAAGTAATTATAATTTTTTAATTACTGGTCAGTTGTAGAGTAATTGGAAGAAAGTGTAAACATGGTAAACTAAGTTATATCTTTTGAATTTAGTTCAATTAATTTTCCCCGAGTTTTTCAAATCTAACCTTCTTTCACCATTTGATGTAGAATTGAAAGTACAATATTGTAATTACAATTTTATTCCTTTCCTTGACAGTTTTCTAAACATACGTTAAATGTACGAGGAGCGCAACCTAGCAGGTTTAATCTAACTCCGCTTTCTACTCTGTAACATTTAACCAAAATAAATAACTTCCAACGTAGGAGTAATTATCAAATTTATTTTCCAATATAACAATCTAAATTATTTTTTGGCCTCCTGAACATTTTTCAGTTGTTCATACTTGTTGTGAAACTTCATTTTTACACACAATGTGTACGCTACTATGCGGTAAAGTAATGGCTAATTTATCTGTTATTTGGGAAAATAAACTAAATATAAAATCCGAAAAATTGATTTTAAAAAATTACTATACACCATACTTAACACAATAATGTACAGAATAAGGGCATCAGTTAAACAAATAAACGGACACATATTAAGTGTATCTCAAAATGGTTAAACAACCAGGCCTACTTAAAGTCATTCAAAAGAATTTTGTTCCTTTTTTACTTTTTGATGATGGTCGTCAGTCAAAAATATTATACAAATTTCGGGCTCGTTCCTCAAACACAGCTGTCGCGCCGTAAAATCGTACTTTTCACACTCTAATGTAAGTAACTATTTTAATTAACCAATATTAAACTGTTCTATTAAAACGCACCCTAAATAATACAAAAATATTACTACAGTTTTATCTTTCTCCCGCCATTATTTTCTTCTCAATTATACAGGATGTTTCATTAATCAGTACAGAAAATGAAACTGGAGATTCCTTGCAAAATTTAAAGGGGGGTTTAACATAAAAAAATTTCCTTAAAGCCTCCCTGAAGAGTTACAGCCCCTTAAAAATGTGTAAAAATTCACATTAATCGATTTTTTTCTGAAATGACTTGAAATAAAAAAAGAAATCTAAACATTCAAATACTACTACCAAGAAGCCTTCATAATTTCATAATTTTATTTACCCTTGTTCTCTGCAAGGGGTGAGTCTTACTACCCCTTAGAGTTTTTTACCAGAACATTTTAACTAATTTTTTTTTTCAATTTTAAAATTCAGATTTTGAAGGGTCAACTCAATTAAAAACTTTTTTGTCTCTTAAAAATTTCACGTAAACTCAATACTTTTCACCAAAAAAATAAATTAAGCGAACTTGCAGAATTTTTAATTAATAAGTTGCGTATGCAAGTTTGACAAAATAACAATATTATTATTAACTATCATTTTTAATTTAAATTAACAATATTATTTCAGAGAGTGTTTAAAATGGGCACCATTTTCTTGAATACAGGCTCTTATTCTTTTGAACAAATTTCCGTTAACGCTACCTAGCATTGCTACAGATTGTCTAACTCTTCAGGGGAGGCTTTAAGGAAATTTTTTTTATGTTAAACCCCCCTTTAAATTTTGCAAGGAATCTCCAGTTTCATTTTCTGTACTGATTAATGAAACACCCTGTATAACAGGATAAACTAAAGAAAATAATACCATGTAAAAAACTACTTTGTAATTAAAACTTAAACTTATTAGAAATTTTTACTAGACGACCAAACTTCGTCTTTACAATTTTCATTATATTTTTTGACTGGTTGATTGCTGTAAATTTTAAGTTGATCCACTTCTAAAGGGAAAAGTCTTTGTACTGGTCGAATCAATTTTCCTCCTTGAATTTTCAGGCGAACGGTTCTGACGACTCCATCCCTTCCAGGTAATAATTCGATGATTTTTCCCAGTGGACAACACTGCAACCTTTTCTTATCGTCTTTATTAATGAGAACGTTATCTCCCACATCCTTGAATAAAATGGGCCGGAGTTAGGAGCTACAAATCTTCTCCATCTTCGGACACATGTAAGTGGCTTTAAGTTTATGACTACAGCTGTACGACACAATAAGGTTGTCATATCTTCATAGTTGACTTTAGCACTACCTAAATCTTTTAACCATCTTGATGAGATGAGAACTAAAACCGTAATGCGTTGTGACTTCCACGGAAGTTAGTGCCAATGTCGCTGCATATAATCTTGGGATGTCCACATACACTAATAAATTGTTGAAGTGCTTGTAAAAAACAGTAAGTGCTGAGTGATGTGACTAGTTCTAAATAAATTGCTCGAAAATAAGCACACGTAAAAATAATGTTCCAAGCGTTTTCTTTCTCTTTTAAATAACCTTTTTAAATAACGTTGACATTTTATGCAATAATTCTTGCAATTATTTTTCTGCTCCGTGTTATCCAAAAACGTTTTCTAAGTGTAGTCAATAAGATTTGTACACCAGCCTGACAATTCTTTACGTAATTATGAGTCACCAAAATCTCACCACATGGATGTCTTGTAGGTAAAAGAATCGGATGAGTAAAGTAGTATGTGTCATCTCTTCGTATTATTGTAGTCTTGACACACAATAATCCAAACCTTTTCACTTGTTACAATTTTTAATTATTTCTCTTCTAGAAAAGAACTCTTTTTGTACTTGTTTTATGATGATCTTCTTCAATTCAAACATAGTGACTTTAAACTATAAGTTTGGCAACATCTAGTGTTAGCAATCACGTACGTTAAATTATTAAAATTTATAAAGACTTTTCTTGCCTTAGAACTGTACTGCTTTATTTTCTGAAGAACTCTGTTCATCCACGCAATTGTACGAATAATTTTTGTATAATCATAACTTCTACCACGGAAAAGAATCTTTTTGTAATGCTACATTAATACATGTCACAGCTTGCATTTCTAAATGAACTTCCATTTTGTTTGAGATATCCTCCGCTGACGGCTAGTCATTTTTTTTAAGAAGCCACGTTGGACCTTTTGCACTCAAAAAAAATTTCCAATGTGCAATCACGAGAAGAAAGATCTGCCGGATTTATTTTTTCTGGTACGTACCTCCAATCAAAATTACTTGTCAACTTTCTTCTTCAGCTACTCTATTAGCAACAAAAATATTTAATTCTTTATTAAACTTTTAAATTTCAATTTTTGGCAGCTTGTATCCTATAACCTGCAGGGTTGACACTTACAACACTACCTGTTGGAGAAGCAAGTCAATCTGAGGTTCGATTCAGAAACTAATCTGCTTGATAACGAGCTTTTATGTACTTTATTTCATAGTCTTCAATTTCCTGAAACTCTTGGTCTTCGATCGTTTCCGTGGCATTATCAATAACTAACTGATCTCGAATTTGTTTATTTATTTCTTCCAGCGTTCTATGTGACATAGAAATAAACTCTAACAATTCCGAAATTCAATTCAAATCTGGAGTATCACTTTTAGTCGCATCGTCAATTTCTTTTGCTAAATTTGTAATTCTTCAACTTATAGGTCCACGTGCGTTTTTAATTACTTACATTTTATTTTGGCTTCTAAAAACTGATGAAGGTCACAAACTATGTATACTTCGGCTATAGCAAGTATTACGTCGGGCGGTCACCAAATATGATAAATGTACAAGGACCGCAACCTACCAGGTTTAATCTAATTCCGCTTTGTCATCTGTAACCTTTAACCAAAATAAATAACTTCCAACGTTGGAGTTTATTTCCCAATATGACAAACTAAATTAGTTTTTGTTCCCAAATAATACAAAAATATTTCTACAGTTTTCTAAATATGTACAAAAACCATTTCCAAAAAACTTTTTTTTTCCTCTAATTGAATTTTTAACTTAATAGGAGATTCTGTAACAAAATTAGAATGAAAATTCGATAAGAGTGAAATATTCTGAACAAGTTTAAACTGATCTTCTGGGGTATGAAATTGCTGGAAATTTACTAGTGATCATCTAAAACATTGCGTTTACATTTACACAGTGATAGTTCAGAAAATTTTGGCTGTCTAATTATGTAGTTGAGCATAATTACAGAACATTCATTTGTTACTTGTTATTGAATGTAAATACATGCAAAACCCACACAAAATAAGTGTTTTCGAATAAATATTATCTCAAAGTCGAGAATTTTTTCATTCGGATAAAAACAGATTTGAATTTTACTCGAAAATATGTTCAAAATGTCTTTGTTCATTTTAGATTACATTTTGAAACATTGCTAATGTAATTGGCCCACCAACGTCATTGTTATACTTTAACTTACCCACAATAATAAAAAAAAATATTTTTGATAGAAGATCTTCCAGGCCATCGAACTGATTCAGCAGTTTCAATCTAGAGATTTGCGTAGGAATAATTTAACGTAGTGGTAATTGGTCAAAAAAATGCAGATCCGTCTTGTTGAAACCTTATTTTATATTATTATTTCATTCTAAACATTTATTGTTGAAGGTCTTGGTGAGCAGTGAGTAGTATTATTTTTGAATTTTCAAAAATAATAATAAAAAATGTGTTTGTTGGCATAACCGGTGTTGCAAAGTTTAACCTCATTAGGAATGAGGACGTCCATAGAAAAAAGTAAATTGTCTTAAATATAGCACTTTCAGTTACGTTTTCCGCTACCTTTAATTGATTCTCTTCATCTGTAGCTGTTTTCGTTATTGCTTTTTTTTAGTACTCCAATGTTTATTTTTACTTGTTGCACTCTTACACACAAAACAAAAAAGTACATTTAAGTTTATTTGAATAGTTAAAGTATAAATATACAGGGTGATCTACGTACAGCGTGCATTAAAAGTCTTTTAACTTGCAGATAAATCAAAAACTTAAAATTCGGTATTTCATTTTATAATCTCCACTGATTTGCGAGATACAAATTTTTTTGTTGACTATTACAAAGATCATTTTTTTTTTTGAAAAAAATGACATACATCAAAAACGGTCAAGAATAAGATAACATAATTTAGGTTATATAAACTCAGAATTATATGGCCAATCGACCAATAAAATAATAGGTTTGTATTTAAAATAAGAAAGTTGATAGGAACTTTTGGCACACCCTGTATAGTTGAAGATCTGAAAATATTTTAGGTAGAACAAAAATGATCGATTATGGCCCTGTATCAACAATTTGAAGTTTCTGATTTTTCTGCAAGTTAAAAAACTTCTAATGTACAAAGATATATAGCAATCATCCTGAAGACAATTAATTATCTTAAGTAAATGGACAACAAATGCTATAAATTGGCGTGAATTTCAAAAGATCTTCGTGTGGATAGTCCTTATAGTAGAGTAAACTTTATTAATCATCATGTTTTTAGAAACATCGATGTACAGCTTTCAACATTGCTTAGTGATAATTGTTATCTTTTCTTCAACCATTGTCTGCACACTGCTAGAAGTAAGCCTCTCCCATATGTCTCCATGCTTTCATATCTTGGGCTGTTTTTTGCCATACGTGCCTGCTCTTTTCTTAATGTCATTGAGCCATTATTTTTTCCTACGCTTCTTTTTGTTTTTTGGGACGCCAATTTGTTATTTTTTGTCTATCTGTTCTTTTCTTGTCGGACCACATGTCCCCGGTTCATTACCACTTGAGTTCCGCAACGCGTCTCATCACATCCGTCACTTTTGTCTTTTAACGGATTTCCTGGTTGGCGAATTTGTCCCTTAGGCTAATATTTAGCCTAGTCTGTTCCATGACTTTATGCGGTACCTTTAAACTGTTTGCACTTTTTTATTGTCAAAGCCATAGTTTCAAGGCCGTAGGTCGCTACGGTAATATGCAGGTGCCATAAGGGTTTTTTAATACGTGGCTAAGTTTTCCAAACGCTGCCTACTTTAGACCCGATCTGCGCTTGATTTCCGCCCATATCACTGCTGATTAAGACATGTCATCAGCAAAGCGTAAGTGGTTCAAATAGGTGCATGAATATATATGCCCTTCTAATCCTTCGTCTGTTCCTTGAACACATCTTCTAGCGCTAAGGTGAAGAGGTTTGGGGATATAGTGTCGCCCTGACAAACGCCTCTTTTAAATTGGGGTTTATCTTCTGTTTTTAGATAATTGTTATAGGGTCTCCATATTAACAAACTATTTCGACTTAAAACGCACCAGTGGGCCCAAAAACATTATAAATGCCTCATTCCCCACCAAATGTAAATTTCGTATAGTGAAACCTAACTCTTCAGCCACGAAGAATTTTGAGTCGAATGCAACAAAGATTACGAATTAAGCAATGCCAACAGATAACTATCGTTATATAAACGATAACTTTAATGCAATAAACACTTCCGCCAATAAAAACAAAAATTTCTGTACATTAGCATATAAACACGAAAGAACACTTGATGCGCATTTCGCTCTTATTATGAGCTCTTCAGAGGTGTATACTTAAGTGCGGTATACAACTGTACAAGAAAGCGATTGGTTTTTTAACTTCTCGTAGAGCAATGAACATAAGTGAAATGTGTGTCTAACAACATCTCGTGTAATCAGGGACACGTATGAATAGTAACAAATCAAGCAATGCCAATAGATAACTGTAACGACGGATGAATGGTTTTAAATGCAAACCGTAATGCAATAAACACTCTAGTCGATAAAGCCAAGAATTTCTGTACACCGTTGTTACAGTTATCTGTTGGTATTGCTTAGTTTGTTACTATTCATACGTGTCCCTGATTAGACGAAATGTCGTTAGGTACACATTTAACTTATGTTTATTGCTCTACGAGAGGTTAAAAGATTAACCACCTTCTTGTACAGTTGTATACTGCACTTAAGTGTACACCTCCGAAGAGCTCATAATAAGAGCGAAATGCGCATCAGGTGTTCTTTCGTGAGTGTATGCTACTGTACACTTGACTGTTTATTGCATTAAAGTTATTGCTTAGATAACGATTTGCATTTAAAAACATTCATCCGTCGTTACAGTTATCTGTTGCGTTGCTTAGTTTCTTACTATTCATACGTGTCCCTGATTACACGAGATGTCGTCAGACACACATTTCACTTAAAGATTACGAATGTAAGTTACTCTAGGGACGCTAATGCCTTCAAGTGTGTAATCATGACAAAAAGAAACTCTTGAACGACAAAAAAAATAAAACTTTGCATTTACTGACACTGACTTTAAACAAGTTAAGGTTATACTTCCAGATAGATAAATTGTTTAAATTATTCTGCAAACGAACAACACCTTCTCCAGATGAAACTATAGAAAATTGTTATGTCATCAGTAACAGTGGTTTCAGATTAGAACCTTGTGAAAACCTGTATGTAGGTCAAACACAAATAATTATATATTGATAAATCTATCATACAAATACGACGTTATCCGACGCTAATTTGAGTGTCATTAGAAATAATTGTGAAATTAATATTTGCAGAGTAAGGTTTATAATCTTTCAAAACTTTGTTGAGTACTTTGATATAAAATTTTCGGAAATTAGTCGGCCAAGAATTCTTGGCAATCTATTTCAAAAGTTTGAGAAATAACCAGAATTTAATGGATATTTGCGTGAAAACTTATAATACTACCACTTATTTTTAAATTTCTCGTTATTGCTGGAGAATACCAGCAGAAAAAGTTTTTTCTGGATAAAATACTTTTAGTAAATAGTTTCTCCATTAACCCAACAGACAAATCATACTGTAAGTGCCATGGCGTATCTAGGTTGTCGACTTTTTATTTTTGTATCACATGGTTAAAAAATATAATATGAAAAACTTAAAAAAAAGATTAATATGAAGTGTTGAAAAATTGAACATAAAAGTTGGTGCACAGAACCTGTTGGTAAATTTTTTAATCAGTATTAGATCGGCCGTCCTACGTTAATAGGAGGTTGTGGCACTAGATGTCGCATCAAACATATATGGTGTACCATATTCTTGGACTTTTTTGAACTTACTCTATAACAAATTGAACGGTGAAGTAAAACTTTGGGCATCAATAAAGCACATTGAAATCAACTGAAATATGCAAAATCATACAAAGTGTTTTAATTTTTGGTATTTTTAATTTGCTTTAAATAGGCTTTTATGAGTGGTACAAATTGGAATGAAATTTCGAATGTTAATCTTCTAGAAGCTATGGGAGAATTACAAACTTTATATATGGAATGAAGGTTACTAATTTGCTAAAATGTAAATTATATAGGTATTTAACCAGAGACTGAATTGCCTGTATAGGAAATGTGGGCCGTATAAAATAACAATTTTATATTTATAAATGATAACCAACGTTTTGCCTACAAATGTAAACGCCTACGTCTATACTGAAAGAAGTCTGAGTAATTAGGAAAATACATCAGTAAATATAGAAGAAGAATTGTCACCAGGAGTCGTTAATCTCAGCGTTCAGTTTATTTTTGTTAAATATAAATAAATCAAGAACGTCAGGTTACTAATGTTTAACCGTTGAGTGAAAAAATACTTATTTAACTTAGTTATGCTCATCTAACTTTCAACAGTGCCTCAAATTTTGTGTTCTCAATGGTATATAACATTGTTGTTATCCAGTTTTAGTTCACTTGATACAGGTTAATTTAGTGATTAAGTTTAAAAACAATTTTTAGGGGTCGTACATTCGTCAAAAAATCTAATACGCCGGGATAAACGCAGTGGTGGTATTAGGGCCCAATTTCTTAATTTTGAGGATACAAGCTCCGTCTTTGAATAATACACACCTGACCTCAAAGAGCAAGTCTTACAGTAAACAATAAATTATCGTAGGTTTTCTATGAATGTTCTGCACATAAAGAACGTATCTGCGTTAAACAAATTGAAATATTTTTTATCGTCTACCACAATTAAGCTGTTGACGAAATGCACTCACCTTAAAGCGCGATAACATCTCGGAATTCTCTCTAATTGTGTCTTTACATGCCTTGAAACTTTCCTCTTAAATTCACAGATTTCAACATTAAATCTTCTTGCCAAATTTCGTTGTGAAATTCCAATTCTGTGTTTAGCTGCTTGAATCAGTTTAAGTTCAAAACTCGCGGTCTACCTCATTTCGGCAAATTTATGCACTGGATTCCTTCTTCAAATAAATTTTTAATTTGTTTGTGTTTTTCTGACAATAAATATCGTCAATTTTTCGTTTTGACATTTTCCCAAGGAGATTGTGGATACCTCGACAAATCAATACAACGTTTTGAAAACGGAAACCAAAAACTTTTGGGATGTTTATGTAAGTGTCATGACGGATGACATTTTATTTTAATGACTTGTTTCATTACATGCATTTTGTCATTAACCAGGTGATTTTATTCCAAAACTTTTGGACACACTTTACTTTATTCCTCTTGACCTGGGTCTCGCTGATCTGCTGCTTCTCGCCCCTTCAAGAATTTTTTAGCTCTTTTTTTATTACAGTTTTTAGCGTTTTTTATTTTTTTAATTTTTTTTCTACAATAGTCAATTTTTTTCCTCATAGCATCTGTTATGCTCTTTCCTGTACTACCTCACCGAACCACTTTCTCTTGACAACACCTTACTTTTTGGTCAATGTTTTCATGACTGTACACCGATCTAGTTTACTTGAAATTTTCTTTTATTATTTATCTCCTATTCAATTTAACTTTTTTTAATTGGTCTATCTTTATTTATCTAATTATTAAAACCAACTCATTTCAATCTCTCTTTCTGTCACTACTTTTTCAGTGTAGTACCACATGTTTGTCTTAACACCAAGGTCTTCCAACCTAAATAAATAGACTAATGTCTACTACTTTATAACGCTCTATTTGTTTAACGTACTTTGCACCATCCATTTAAACACAGCTACCGTATTATCAAGTTTTGTTCCAATTAGTTTTAATTTTTTTAACTACATTCTGATATGTCACTATTTCTTGCTACAAGCACAGACACTGGAAGTGTATAAAGTATTGCAAAGTTTGAACCTAAAAGCTTTCTACTAGATGGACTTGACAACATTCTTTCGAAAACCGAATCTTTTATTCGCTTACTGACTAATTTGAGAACTAGCTCGGAACACAATTGATGGTATCTAACTAGTATACAGGTGCTGAATAGCCTGTAGTCGCTCGGACCTTGTCCTGGGGATGACTATCACTTTACTATTACTTTACTCGTGTTTGACTGTCTTTGAATAACTTTTTGCATTTGTTTTAACATCTATTGCTGTAGCGTAGAGCTTGTAGTGAGTTGGTTTTGATAGTTCTAAATTACAACGCGGGGATATTAGACTACAAATTGGGGTTTGTTTTATGTCCTTCTTTTTTATTGGGTGGAGTGTGTTTTTGGGTTGACAGTTTTTTGGGTTGTTTTGGTCTTGGCGTACTTCAAAATTTTTTCTGTGTTTCTGTCTGAGGTTCAGTTGGTGTTTGGATCTGTTGATCTTAAAGGTTTACCTACTACTTGATGATTATTTTTTCTTTTCTTTAAATTTTTGCAATTTTGATTACTTTAAAGGACACTATTCCACGAAAACGATTCTTAAGTGTAAAAGCTGACAAAACAAAAATAATCAAACTATTAGTAAATATTCACATTACGAAATCTTCATTTACCTACAATAATACATGCATCGAGGTAATAACATCAGATACGGAAGGAAAACAAAGAGGTCAAGTTTGTCTGAAAACCTAGTCACCTAGGTATTCCAGGCAACGAGATTGCAGTGCTCGAGACGGTCGACGTTTGCTCCGGCGATGTAGTCACATATCTGAAACAGAAGATAATGCAGCATTGGTAAACAGAGTGGAGGCAAACAAGCCACCAGACTTATAGTAGGGTCAGACCAAACTTCCAAACCTTAAAACTGCTACCCTTATTAACTAGGCTGGAACAAGTAAAACTACGTAGAATAAGGTAATGCACTCACGCATTCTTACCTATTGACCGGAGATGAACCACCGAGTTGTGATATGTGTGCGGTCCAGCTGACAATATGGCATGTCTTATTTGAATGTCCCCTTTACAGGTACCATAGAGACAAACATGACATCAGATATTATCCATCGGCAGTATTTAGCGTTTCTAAAAGTAGAATTCGGAAATTGCTAGACCAATATACAGGGTGTCCAGAAACTCTCCTGACAAACGAAGACAGGAGATTCCTCAGATAATTTTAAGACAATTTAACCCAATTCACCTAGTCCGAAAATGCTTCCTAAGGGAGCTAGAGCTCTTTAAAGATGGCGCCTTGTAAATAGTTTTTTTAAATACCTCCAGAACGCTTCTACTTAGAAAAGCAAAAACTGGTATGCTTGTTTAGCCTTTAGAGATGAATCTTTTAAGTATTTGTGACACTAGATTATTAAAATTTCAGGTATTTTAGTACTAAAAGGTACTCTTACTTTAAGTCATTAGGATGCATCGTTTTCTAGAAGAATGGATTTGAAAATTTTTTGTCATTAAAGTTGAATTTATATTTTTTGCACAAGTTGTCTCTCAACTGCCAACAAAAGTAAAACCTACGTTTTTCATTGTCAAATTGTTGTCAGTTCGCGAAGTTTATCATTTAATTTTTTACTTTACCAGGCGCCACCTTCAAAGACCTCTAGCTCCCTTAGCAAGAATTTTCGGACTAGGTGAATTGGGTTAAATTGTCTTAAAACTTTCTGAGGAATCTCCGGTCTTCGTTTGTCAGGAGAGTTTCTGGACACCCTGTATAAAATTGTGATATATATATATATATTACATTTACACGTTTATTTATCTTCTAACCAAGGTGGTAATGGCCTCTGCAGTCGATGGACCAAACACAATAAAAATAACATCAGATGTGTGCATCCATTTTTAATTTACCTAATATGACACATAGACGATTTATCTTAGTAATGTGTCCTCCGTTGCACAGCTTTTGTGCGGTGAGTGATTTATTATAAAAAGTGTAGCAAATGTTGCTTCAAACTTTTTGGAAATGATAAAATTTTGGCATTATCACTGTTTCAAACCGGTATCAATTGACAACCAAGCCAGATTCTAGACTAAAACAAGTCTGTTTTTCTCTTCCTAATGAAACCTCTTATGACATAGGGCGAAACGTTGGTATTTACGGTTACCATTTTGAAACGGTCTAATTCCGGAAGACGTTTTGTTTTAACAATCACTTTTGAAAACCTCAATTCTTACAATGGTAATATAATTTAATAAAAATAAGAATGAAACTGTAAATTTGAATTAGTTTTAATTTAATTTTCTTTTTGAAAGTGAAAAATTTCACTTAATTTCAGTTTTTGGTAAGCTCTAATGATTCTTACCTTATTAGATTAATAGTTCGTTCCAATTAATTCTTATGATTTATTGAATCCCGTTTTATCCATTTATTTATTTAGTATTTTCTAATTTGAATAATTCTAATACGTATAATAACTCTTAATTTCGAACAAATTCTTAAAGAATATAATTAAAAATTTTATAGCTATATTAAAATGTAGGATTCGTTTTAATTACATCTCAATTATTTCTGCAAGTAATAAATTTCCTTGTTAATTAATTAAGTGCAAGTAAACACTTTGATATTAAAATAAGTGTTGTGATAATAAATTCATAATATCTCAATAGAGGCCCCATCTAGACGCCGCACTCCGGCGCCCTTTCTGATGACGCTTCTGACGAAGATGGATTACCCCAAATCGCTGGACAAGATCAATTGAATTTCTTTCCGTTTAGGACTGCAGCGAATTGCAAATCCGCAATTCTTCGTATTTTCTATACAAAAACAGTTCTCCAAAAAAATAAACACTTTCTTAGGGCTTCCTCAATTTAATCTTAAAATAAAAGGACTTAAATAAATACGGGTTATTTGTAGCCTTATTTCGTTTGGCATTAGTTGCTTTATCGGAAAAGTTTTATGATGTTGCTGGCAGATATCTCTACCGTCCCAGTGTTAATGGCATATCCTTGTGGTTTTAATAGAAACATAAGTGAACATTTATGATGCGGAACACCGGTCTGCCTACGGCCCGGCCGCCTCCCAATGTTTTATACTTTTAACTTTTTATTTTTTAGGTTATTAATCCGAAATAAATTGATACATATCGTTTAAATCACGCTGAGTTGTGAACTTCGCAAGATTATTAAAATCAAGATCTTTTTATCTTCTGAAAATATTTAGTATTTAATTAATTAGTCACAGAGAATTTAATTATGTTAACGTATATACAGTGGAATAAAATTGTTATTCATTAAAAAGAAAAAAAATCAAAGCACTAACAGGACACTTACACCAACATGCCATGTAATTGCTAATAATTAGAGACGACAGGTTTATATATTGCTTAGAGAATTATATTCGCCCACACCACTCTGCGGTGAAACTTTGCATCATCCCTTGCAGAAAAGATACATCATTTCTTACACCCATCTAGCGGCAATTCAATGAATGCAAGGACATCGATGCAATTCTGTTACATAATCCAGGAAAATAAAATTAAACAAAAATCTTCTTTGATTAATAATCAAGAAACAGAAATAATAGGTAAATTTTTAAAAAATATATCATTTTTCAAAGTCGTCGTATTCGAAAGTAAATTTTCGACTTTATTATTTTCGGTAGATTTTATAATGGCGCAATAACGATTTGTAAAGCTTGAACCGTTTCTTTTACGAACATTTTTCTTTTACTTCAATGTCACTACGCCATCTATTATAACTTGAAGCAACTTTAAGGGGGGTAAAGCTTACCCTAGTCGGTAATATTGACGATATTAGGAGCAAGACGAATGCGTTGCAGAATAGGGTGAATAGGAAAATAAACTTTGGCGCTTACACTCAATTTCGATTGCACAACTTTTTCATTTTCATTTAATAAAAATAAAAATAGTTAGTGAATAAAAAAGATCATTAAATTATACTTTTATATAAAAAAAAAACGAATACTATTCGTACAAAAGTGTCTTAGTTTTAGCTAATTAAGGAATACAAATTTATAGAAATTAAAGTTAATGAAATCAGGATTTAATTCTAAATTAAGGCGGTTAATTTCTTTTAATTATACATTCATTTTAAAATTAAAAGGTGCTACATTTAAATTAAAAATTTACTTTAATTAGGTACGTTTAAAAATTAGTATTGTGTATTTCTTTGTTCTTTCGTATTTAATAATCTGGAACCTTCAGTGATATAAGCACAACAAATTTTAATCAAAGTTACATCAGAAGTCAGAATCTCCATGTCCAATTCACTTTATAGTTTAATTCAAGCAATTTTATTTTACAATATTTTTTC
Source organism: Abscondita cerata (assembly GCA_030710515.1). NCBI lineage: Eukaryota > Metazoa > Arthropoda > Insecta > Coleoptera > Lampyridae > Abscondita > Abscondita cerata. The sequence goes on along the minus strand of JALBCR010000863.1, from coordinate 150,467 downwards.
TAGAATAAAATTTATATAAACTTATATTTTTGATAAAATATGTAAAGGCAGTAGAAAAATATGATTTACAACATCTCACCGTACAATAAATGTCACGTGTTTACGTATCGGAGTAATGAATTATCCTCGAAATTATCAGACCAAAAGTATATTATATTAAACTAGAATTTTAAAAAAATTGTATGGTTTGGAGAATAATAAAATTTAATTTAATCAAATCAAAAAATCAATTGTCTAAATTTTAATATGTATATTAAATTCAATCGATTTACAAAAAAAAGTTATTAATTCAAAATTCAAGTTTTCTTAATAAAGAGGTCATAATTTTTTTAATCTTTATTAAAGAACAATAACAGACCTTCCTTTTATTGTTACTAGCGACAATTTATCATTTATCATTTAAACAAATCTAGTATTATTGTATCAAACTGCTTTTAAATAATAAGCTTAGTTGTAAATTTAAAACCACTATCTTGGAAGGTAAATATGTAACACACTTTCCTATTGCTCAGTTTATTCTTGCGATTTTCTATTTTTCTTTTATTGTTGAAATTCGAACTCGTTTTTTATCAATATACGCTTTGGTAGTAGTACTAAAACATGTTTTTTAATTTGATTTTTCTTTGGTCCTTTGTTTCTTTACAATCTGATTTTTAATAATATAATAAATGTCATTGTCACAGTCGAAATTAGTATCATCTGAAAATTACCAAACGACCTATAATTCGCCGTAGAGTTTTCGGGTGACAACTACGTCAAGAACAGGAAGACTATGGTTTTTGTTCAATTTCCATAGTAAACTTGATGTCAGTTTGTTAATTATTAAGATGGCCAAGAAACGTGTCTAAAAAAGGCCGATCATGAGGCCAAATGTTTCTCGCCCTGATGAAACCTCTTGCGATAGGTAGCGAAACGTTGACAACTACGGTTACCTTTTTGACACGGTCCAATCCCGAAAGACATTGTTGTTTCAATAATAACTCCGGCCTTAAAAGCCTCAATTCTTACATTCTTTACTTACCAGTTTGCCTTTTCATAATCTTTTCCAATACGTGACCGCAGCGTCATCACGAAATGGTGCGATTATCTCGTGTTCAAAACTTGGGATATCACTAGTATATACTAGGTACAGTATCGGACCTAGCACGCTATCTTGTGAAACTTCTTCGGAATAAGCATCATCTTGCTTAATTCTGAAGTATCTTTCTGCCAGGTATAAGTGTAAAATTTTTGAAAATTGTTGTGACAAGCACCGGTTCAGTTTGAAAAACAAGTCTTTAAGTCAAACTTTGTCAAAAGTCTGTGCTACATTGAAAACGACAGTAGACAAACTTTTTTCCCCTCTAAAAATTTTTCAATCGTATTAGTAATCCGCTGATTTTGATCAATAATCAAATGGTTTTTCCCTAAAACCAAACTGGTGTCACGGAATCAGATTTTTTTCATCCAATGTAAATTTTGAATTTCTTAAGGAGTATTTTTCATACAATTTCGAAATAACTGACATTAATAATATCAGTCTATATTTATGCGTTACTAATATTGCTAAGTTTTACTGTGCCTTTGTTTGGTAGATGTTTCAAAACTCAAACAGTAATTAGATCAAAGCCAGGGCCTTTTTTGAATTGATATTTCTTTTGGTTTTAGTGAAATGAGTCTGACGATTCTTGCTCTGGTTGAATCCAGTATTGATATTTTCTTTAATTTGGTTGAAATGTTTTGTAAACCTTTCAGATTTGATTTTAGGTATTGTTTTGGGGCTCAGCTTTCATTCATATTTCGGACTGGGAAATTTTGCAGAACGGTTTTTTAATCGCTTTTAATGTGGGTAATCTGTTTTATTATTATTAACGAACTCATTAAGGTAACCTCTAATTGCTTTTTTTTAGTTTGCTGAATTTCGGGTATTGATTGCCGAATTGCGTTACTCAAGGATATTTTATTAGTCAATGCGCTTGTCTGTTCCATTTTTGTCTAACTTTTTCTTAAATAAGGTCCTAATTCCTTTAAGGTAAATATTATTTTTTGTGTTACTGATAAGCTGAGGTGTATTTTTCCATGATGCTTGTTGGATATTTTTTGGAAACAGGTCAACTTCTTCGTCTAGTTGTTCTTCTGTTCTAAGCGAAAGAAAAAGATTGATCTGTCCGTGAAGTTGGATTTTGAAGCTTTCTCAGTCTGTTCTCTTGTTAATTAAATTCGATGGACTTTTTTTTTGACTACGCTATCGCTTAATGTAAGAAGTATTGGGGAGTAATTTGAATTCATATCCCAAGCTTCTTCTACATGAATATAATATGAGTAGATATTCCTGATTACATAGAAGTCTATAAGATCAGGAATATTTTATACGGGTTAGCTGGCCAATACAATAGAAAGCAATACCTATTCCGCACTTATGCAGTGTTGCTGCTACTAAAAGTTTTTTACCTTTTGTTGTGTGTAATCTAGATCCCTAGTGAGTGTGTTTTGCATTAAAGTCAACTCCAATAATAAGTCTATTTCCTTGGCTAGATAAACACATTGAAAAGAAAGCTAATCAAACTAATTCATCCCTTGACAAAATGCTTCAACAAATACTAGTGAATTTTTTTTTGGTAAATAGTGCAGTCATTTTAGTTAAAAAGTTACCGACATAGGTTTTTTTATTTTTGATTGTTTGAAAAAAGAACCAAAAGATGCTGTAAATTATATTTTCGACAATTTTTATTTTAACCTTCTTTCTCTAAAAAGTATTGGTAACAAGGTCTTTATTTCTATAACCAACTATAACTCTTTAAGTATCTCGAAACCGTGTATTGTTTACTCTGTACCTTAGAACATGACCAGTAGATAATAGAGCTTAAGTAAAAAAATTTTTTTTTAATACATAACCCCAAGCTCCTCTGATGAATCCCCCTTCCCGAACCCCCTCCTCATTGTCTAGGACTTTGAACTTTGAACTTTGAAACCAATAGAATATTGTTTGTACACATCTTTCTCAGTCTGTATTTCTCCACTGTTAGACAAATAATTCTTCCAACTGTTTTCATGCATTTTTTCTGCAATTCTTGTTCAATCTCACCGAGCATTGATTCACTATTTTTGCGGTCTTCTTAAGCCTCTTTTAGTTTTTCGAGGTCTACAATGTGTTTTTCTCTGTTAACTGTAGAGAACAAAAAAAAATTGCAAGTCATAACACCTACATCCGAATTTTCAAAATGACAGTTAAATCACAAATACAATTTTAATTTAACTCATAGTAGCCGAGGTAAATTTACTACTGGAGAATAAAAAAAATTTTTATTGCTCGTGATGATCAGAGCTCGGATTATGGCTCTCGCGCATCTAACACACTCTAATGAAAAATGCGATTTTTTTCTAGTGGAGTACAATATCTTATAGTTTCAATTACAACTACTTAGAAATAGATATTACATTGTCATAACAAACTTTTTGCTTTTGAAACGACACTTTGCTTAGGACATTTTGAAATTAATAATAAATATTTTCCATCTGAAGAAAACTTATTATACTACAAAATAATGTTTTTAACAAGCATCACGGCTGTATTTTTTATTATTTAAAAACATCTGTTATGCCAGTTAAAAACACTATTTTAAATATCACAATCACAATAATTACAATTTAATTAATGAGGTGTTATTTCTTTTACTCTACATACTAATTACAATAATGAAAGAAATCACCACAATGTAGCCGAACTGATTTGAGATGTTAAGCTTATAGACCAACAGATAATGACTGATTTTGCAACATGACTTCTTATCGTCTGCCCCTTTGCATATACAAAGTATAGTTCGAAGTATAGTTGAAAAGCATATTTGTTGGCGGTCCTACGTAATAACGTCTGCAAATCTCTTTTATTTGGTTTAGCAATCTACCGATGTGTTAGCAGTTACATACATAGTCGATCCTTCAATTATCATGTGTTGGCAATAATGACATTCTCAAATCGCCTGCTGTAAGTTCGTAACAGGTTGTACAATAGCAAACAAACATCGAGAATCACTCGACAGCTATTTCGTCCTTTTGTCCTCTTCATTTAAACCATACTTAACTTTTTGTAATTTTCCGTATTGGCTATAAAATTTCTCCTTAACTTCTTTAAATTATTTTTTTATTAACTCTATCATTTATGTTTTTATTCATGTTGTATAACATCTTTATTATTGTCGTCATGTCATCCTTGCTTTCTTCCTCCTCTCTTTCTTTCATCTTTGACCTACTCATAATTTGTTCACCTTCGGTCATCTTCCCTTAGTATGTCAAAAACTATTAATATTTTTCAAAAACCTCTTTAAACCACGATGTATTACAATACGACAAGTACTTACTTCAGATGGTCTAATCAACAAACTTTTTGGACTTAAAGTAAAAGATGAAAATCTTGTAATAAAATGCAAACTTGACGTTCGAGGCTGAAACAGAAATATTTAGTTTGTTTTACCAAACATGAACCTTGCCACCGTGTTTTCTTCTTCTCAATTATATTTGACTTATTTGCCAAACATCTTCTACACTTAATTCTTGAGATGTTAATCCTTGAGACAAACAATCCCTGAGATTTTGCTCTTCTATGAGGAGAACACTAAGTGTTTGACAAGTCATTCTAAAAAGTGTTGCATTTTTTCTCAATTTCTTGAAATGATGGTTGGTTTCAATCCGGTTTGTTATCATAAATAGTTGATTAGTAATCACAAAATAAGTAACAGAAAAACCTAAGGGATCGAAAATGATGAAATTTTTTTTTTGGTGTTTGGCGAGTCACTAATGTTAGATTTAAAATCAAATTGACCTTCAAAATCGGTTATTGTTACAAGTTACATTGGTAATTTCAAAAAAATTCCAGCTTTAAACAAACTGGACCATCATTTAAACAACTGAACTCTCAAACATTTTCTTTAGGTGTTTAGTGAATTATTTTGGACCGAACAACTAAAAATATTATTGCTTAACCATCAATTGCAGTGATAAACATAGGTACATTTGTTCGTGTTAGTCTTTATTCTAAATTAATGGTGTATTCTGAACTTTAGTGTTTGTACTGGTGGGTTTCTCTTTTGCCAGTTTTCTTTCTGTATGTTTTGTATTAATTAAGAGCCAACCTTTAATATCAGATGGCTGCTTCTGTAATCAATCATTTGATTGAAGCTGATGTAAATTGATACAGCTATTTTAAGTTATTCTTACTTTTAATGATAAACATGTATTTTTTTCTTTTATTTTATATGAAATTATTATTTTGTTACTCAGCTCAATAAAGCACATATTATTATATAAAAGCGAAAACTGCAAAAAGAATTAAAAGCGACAAGGATACTCACAATCAGAACAGAGTAAAAGTGACTTTGGAATATACTTAATGGTAAAAAATCAGAACTCACGAATGAATTCAAAAAAAGTGATATTAAGATAATAGAAACAAAACATAAAGGACAATTAATGCAAACACTGAATAGTGAACATACAATAATCTACAACAGAGTCAACAACAGAATACATCTCGAAATAGAAGCACATCATCCACAGTTTGACAAGCCTGGATTTTAAGACAAAAATGACGCTGGTAGTGGGATAATGACCATCAGAAAATGAATCAAAGACAATCAAACAGGGAAACAGTACAAGAACAATCATAATAGTGGACTTAAACGGAAGAGTCGAAATAAATAATAAGGAATGCTTCATAATGCTTTAAATGGAAAATCAGATACCAAATGCTCCATTTGCAAAAAAATTTTTGCAAGAAACTCATTCAGGCGTAAATATTCACATTGAGAAAACCCACCACCCACCAACAAACATCTCAATCGACATCAACATTCAAACAATTTCAAAAACAAAAAAGATCTTGAAGATTCACGTTTCTGGCTTTCATTCTGCCTGTTATAATGACATTGAACATAAGATTTGACAAGTTGATTTCTTTACTCAAAACAATGATCTTTGTAGTAAAAAGGATTCCTTGAGAGGCAAGAGTATAGGTGGCTAAGAAATTAACCCAAATTATTGATCTTGTGTCACTATTAAAAACTACACCAAATGACAAACACTGTTTGTCTACCAAGCTCTACATGTTTCACTCAAATATTCTTCAAAAGAAAAATCTCTGACTTCAAAAGTGTAAGACATTGTAAAAATGATACCAAAACCAAGTTGTCCTTTTAGAACTACGACGGCATACAAGAATTCACCTTAAAAAATTAAAATTAAGTGTTGGAGATATTAGAGGAGTTATAAGAACTTTATCATCAAATGACAAATTTGCTGACAATTGCGATATTTTCGATCAGAAAATCAAAAACTCACTTACTGAACTTCTAAATGTAAATTTTTCTGATTTTTCTTTGGTCTAAGCTTTTTTATATTTTTAGGTATTAGATTAATTAAAGATATGTTTTTTTTCATCAATTTTTAGTACATAAAATCCTTTTTTTTTCTATCCTTGGACTTTCCGTCGTAAATGTTGAATTTAAATAAAGCAGATGCTTTGAATATAATGAACATTGAACATCCTTAGATCGAGCTTCCCGAGAAATTAAATTGTCAACGCAGTTGAGATTCCCGAGTAATGCAAAGCAAATTCAAAACTATTGTTTCAAGTTTACAATCACATCATCTTGCTGTCCTCAAAGCTTCTGCAGAAAAAGAATCGGGAGTTTTACCTGCTTCAAAGAATGGTACACTTCTAGATAATCAAAAACTTCAAACTGCTGTTTCTTTAAGAATAGGATCTCGAATTTCCGAACCGAAGTGGATTATCTAAGTCATGATCTTACGATAAATAAAGATTTGCTCTTCATAGTGCTATGAATAACATCCTTAAACGAGCATTTAGTTCTGCTGATTGTTTATGCATTCTAGATCTACTCGGTTTATCAAGAGAAGATGGAAAAGGTTCTGATAGTGTATACTTGTCTGGGACGTAGCTTGTTCGGATGCTGTTGCACTTTTTTTTATTACTAGAAGTTGTCAAGCTGCGGGTTTTGTTGCTGCCATAGTCAAAAAATCAAAAACATTCGAAATACAAAACAATAATAAATTAAATGAATTCATCACTTTTGCCGTCAAAACGCTAGGCCCTTGAAGCAAAGAATCAATGTTTTTAGTTAATTAATTAGCTTTGCTTACCTATGTGGAAACTGGAATTGCTAATTCAACATCTTTTCTGCGGCAACAAATTAGCATCGCCATACAGCGTGGTAACGTGTCCAGCGTTCTAGAAACCGCACCGGTCGAAAATGCCCATTTTATAATTTATTATAATATTATCAATAATAATTGTAATTGAATAACAAAGAACATAAATTAAAAGTTAAAAAAGTCGTATTATAAAACTGTAGAAAGATGAAAAAATATTTCACTAAAATCTTAAGTGGAACAACGAAAACAACACATCGAAATATATGGTAAGAGAAAAGAGACATAAAATAAGACATAAAGAAATAACCACAGATAAAATCTACCAAGTAGTGAAGAGATTATAAAACGGGAAACAGCTGCATATGATAATATAAAAGCACAACTAATTAAATATATGGGAGATTGAGGGCTAACAGTACTACACAAAATATTAAACACAGCATGGAAAACGAGAAAAATTCTGAAAGAGAGGACAATAACCATTTTACTGCCCATCTGAAAGGAAACCCGAATAAATAACAAAACCATAGAGTAATTTCAATATTAGCGTATCCAGTAAAATATACGAAATTATACTAGATAAGAAACTAAGGGAAGTAGTAGATAGAACAGTCAATGATAATCAATGTGGCTTTAGACCTGAACAAGGAACAACCTACTTAATATTTAGTTTACGGAAAATAGCGGAAAAAACTACTGCTCATAATATAAATACCTGGAGTTTGATACAGTACCAAGAAGCGAGATATGGCAAATATTAGAAAACAGAAGATTTGATAAAATATTACAGAGGACTATTATAGCTTTTTATAAAACTAGTACAAAAGTTACAAGTACAAACAAACTGTGTTTTAAAAGAGTTTACGACAGTGTATGGAGTGAAACAGTAAGAAATATACAAAAACCTGCAAACAAAGATTGAAAAAGACTAAAATTAGTACTTACGAGCTACAGCAAGTGCAATGATCAGAAATTTGGTCCGAAGAATTCAAAACCCAGGAAATGAGAATCAACCCGAAAAAAACGGAAGTGATGATATTAGGAGGGGAAGAATGCATAGATATTGAACTAAACAATACAAAGTTGAAACAAGTAGGAAACTTCAAATACCTGGCGTCAGTTATCAACGAAAAAAAAAGCTTGGTAACGAAATTGATAACATATTCTTAAAAAAGTAATCTGAATCTCTAGAATATTTCAAAGTGTGTATGTGCAAGTGCTAACATACAGTTGCAAAACTGGACATGGAGTGACAGGGACAGATCAAGATTACAAGTAAAATGCGTTACTTAAGAACTGCATTAGGCGTTACGAGGAAACACTGCATTAACAACAAAAGTGATACGTAAACAAATTAACACTATAGCTTATTAGATATTATCGAAAACCGACAGTTAATGTGGTTCTGTCACATAACACGAATGAGCGACGTTAGAAGAGTGAATACCATTTGGAAAGCAGGATTATATGAGGAAAGAAAAAGAGGAAGACCAAATAGGAAATAGAATTGAGAAATAATTTAAAAACTAAAATGAAACAACTCAAAATAAATCAAAAACATTACTACATGTAATACCAAAAACTTAAAAATAAATGTAAACAAAAATCATCATCCACCATCAGCATATCAGTATGTATCTATCCACTGCTGTACATAAGCCTCTGCCACATTATCATTAACAAGTAAAAAATATTACGATTCACCTTCATCTTCTTTATCATCATCTTCTCGTTCAGTCTGTTTTTTAGTATTGCTATCAACGAAGTATGTTGGTATTGTTAGCACATTCATGACGTCAGCATTAAAAGCTTTTGTATTATTTTTCTTTACTTGTCGGTGTTGACTTACCAAAGGATCGGAGTCAATACAAAACCAATGTCAAATGGCGGTGTTTGTATTTATTCTAGAAGTTTTTCTTGAGTCAAACAACCTAATGTTTTATATTCTTTTGAAAAGCTTCTAACATGTCTTTAGATAACTGACCAACTGGCAGCGGTAAAGTTAGGATAATGTCGCCGTTATGAATTAGCAGCTTGTGTACTGATGTCCTTATCTTGTACCATCTTTGCAGTTTGACGCATTTTTTGCTGTTTTAAAGCAATGTTCTCTAAATGTAGTAACATTAATGTAGTGGCAACTGAATATGGTTTTAAAATATTTTAAAGTCTTTGGATTAATTTAAGAAATTGTTTTGAATTTTCAAAAAATTTTTGTTCCTTGTGTTGTCATTAGTATTTACTCCTCCTTGCTTGGGTTTGGTCACTACTAAAGCCATCTTCTTGTAAAATAAGTTTTTTATTGTCTTCTTCTTCTTCTTCTTTATTTCATGCTTTAATGCTTTACCTCGACCTTGCTATTTTTCTGTGCTACATGCAAAAGAAATTCAGAGCACCTTACAGACATATTCAATATGCATTTTAAAGGTTGACTTGATAGAGATCTAATAATGTCAAACATACTGGTTTGCCGTAGAAAATTGCATTATAACCGTCTTATCAACATTTAGTATTAGTTTATTGTTTGATAAATCATTTTGAACTCTGCTGATGAGTTTGGTCGGGCAGAGAGTAATCATATATCATCAGCAAAGCTTATAATTCTTTTATTTTAGTATTTGTAAAATCATTTATACAGATTTAAAAATTAAAACTTCTAGGTTAGGTATGAGTTAAACACTTTCCACGATACACATCGCCATTACTTTTTTGTTTTCATCAGGTTTTTATATGTGTAATCCAGTAACGTCACTAAAGCAGTAGTAGTTAATCTCTTTGACATGTATCCATATTGTCGCTTAATTAATAAATTTTGAAAATTAAGCATCTTTTGTATTATGTTTGTCACTGCCTTTTCTATTATCTTCCAAAATATTAATAGAAGAGCAATGGGTCTAAAGTTGTTTAGATTTTGAGGATTATTTTTTTTTTAAAGATTGGATAATACAATATCTAATAATTTTAACTACAGCGAACATAGGTGAGTTAATTTGAGAAGAACTATGACTACATTTTCCATCAAGCAATTATATTTGTATTCTCAAGTTATAGATTTAACGATTCGCAAGCATTTTCTAATTACACTTCGGCGGATATTAGAAAATGAAAATAAAAAACATAAATCTTTATACATTTAAAAAAAATGTATGACTACATAATTATAAACTAGATTTTTTGATATTACATTTAAAAATTATTTAAAACTTTAATTCTATCTTTAAAAACATTTAACGAAGTAATAAATAAATTTAAAAACAATGTTGTCTCTATAATCGCAACTAACTAATTTTAATTTTTACACTAGTAACGGGAAAGTACTTAATTATCTTCAAAATAAATGGTTTTTTTAATATCATCAAAGTCTGTTTTTGTACATTTTAAAGGCGTAACAAACTAATTAGTGACCCTTCTTCTACTCACACCCGACTAAATATAAACTGAAGTGTTATCTCATAATTCGTAATGTTGGTTTGGGTTAACTTAAGTATAATTTAAGCTGCTTCGCACAAGTTTACAAAAAAAAGACGTAATTAGAAATCGTATATTTTTTATTTTTTTTACATTGTATTAAGAATTTAAATGCGCATTTAATAAGTAGTTTTTCCTTTTTTAAACTTTTCATTATATAATAAAATTGAGCGAAGCTCAATTTGTAACTCTATTTTGACTTTTGTATTGATCCATTGCGTTCAAAAGTTTAATTAATTCTTGTGAAGTTTTAATACTTAAAAAAATGCCGTGCTTTTATCGTTTAATAGGTTAAGTTGTTAGAGCTCTGCTTTTTTAAATTAAAGTAGATAAGACATGGAAAACGGTTTGTAAGTTTAAAAATTATTCAAATATTAAAATTTCTGGTAATATGCTTTTCGTATTTTAGTTTGTAGGCTAAAATTAATTACTGCTTTAAATATCTAATTGCCTGTCTAATTCTATTCTGTTTTGGTATTTAGAATTTTGGTCTACTATTAATTTAATTTATTCAAGATTATTGGCTAAAAGTTATTTACAATTTATATTAAAAATTTATTAGTGTAAATATTGATTATTAAGATGTATTTTTCTGAAACATCATCAAACTTGTATTAATAAACATGTAAAATTGAATCTTATGGCGCTTTTTGTATCAAGTGTTAGTTATACCAATCCCAAAATCATCCTTAATTACACAAGTTGTTTAATTTCTAAATTATTTTTCAGACAGATTCGAATAAATTTCGAAGGATTTTCTGCTGCTAATGTTTTATCATTCTTAATGTTCACATGTCCAGATGGGTGTAAAAATGTATCGTTGGAACAGAAAGCGGCTTAGATAATTGCGTAGGAGTAATTGTGTAACAACAGATGCAAATATGTGTTTAATGATTTGATAAGACATCCGTAAAATTTTAATATATATAGTAGAATTTCTTTGAAACAGTTTTCAAAGTGATCTTCTATGGGATATTAATTAAATATAACAACCTCCTCTCGCGGACCGCCTTGACTTAAACATCGCCAAGGAGCAGATACATTACATCGGGTTCTTCCTTTATTACGGAAGAAGCGTGAACTACGTTTGGTAGTCGACACGGAAAATTGGTTCTAGCTAAGAATTTAGGACCATATAAATTATTTTTGGCTTTCTATAAAAAAATTTAAATTTTCTATATGTTTAAGAACTTTATGAAAGTAGAAAAAGTCCTTTTGACGCGATCCCCTAGGGGCAGTACTTTAGGAAATATTTAAGGTCATAGGTCAAACACGGTTGCATTATTATTATTTTAAAATTACTTAAGCTATTACGTCGAGTGGCATATCATTTAAAAGCGCTTTAAAAGCTTATTCAAACATGATTTTAATAGTTATTTACGATATAAGTGCAGGAACACAATGAAAAAAATTTTTCACGTATGAATATTGTACAATATTTTTTGAAACGAACATAAAACAATAATTCTCAAATAAGTTTCTAACTTTCATTGAAGTTTTATTTAAAAAAAAAATGACCAAAGGAACCGTAGGTAAACAGCTGCAATTTTGACAGTTGTTTATTGTGTTACAATTATTTTACAATTAAAAATATTAATTATGTCTTCTGATTCTGAAATTGAATTTACACCACCAGAAATAAAAGAAACGGCCAAAAAGCGATCGAAAACTTATTGCCGGATAAGTCAAAAAACGGTATGAATTAGTGTATTCAAAGTTTCTGGACTGGTGCAAATTACATAAAATTAGTAAATACACTGAAAATTGTTTACTGGGATATTTTCAAACGTTTTTCAGTAAAAAGTCTCTTTGGTCGCATTGTTCTATGTTAAAGTCCTGTTTGATAATACATAATAACGTTGACATTTCAAAATTTACAAAACTTGTGGCCTTTTTAAAGAAGGAAACGTACAATTTAAAACGAAAGAAATCCAAAGTTTTAAACGATAACGAAATTGATAAGTTCATTGTTGAGGCCCCAGACAATTCATTTCTATTAATGAAGGTGTGTAATAAGCAACATATTTCATAAATACATATAAACTAAGTATCTAATTCATTTTATAGGTAGTAGTAATAATTGGTATTTCCGGTGCATGTCGTCGTGAAGAGTTGTGCAAAATGTCAATTAATGATATCGAGTTCAAATCTGAAGTTATTCTCGTCAATGTACCAGAAACAAAAACAAATGTTTCTCCACGTTTTGCAGTAACTAAACCCGAATGGATAAACTTGCTGCTAAAATATAGAAATGTAAGACCAGAGGCAAATAAACGTTTTTTTTTGCACTTACAGAAACGGCAAATGTATTAATTCAACAGTAGGGCTTAATACAATTGGTAGAATTCCTAGCCAAGTAGCCGAATTCCTTCAGTTAGAGAATCCAAAAGACTACACTGGCCACTGTTTTCGAAGAAGTGCAGCAACTCTGTTGGCTGATAAAGGTGGAGATCTGCTAACACTTAAAAAATTTGGAGGATGGAAATCTTCAAGCGTGGCTGAAAGTTACGTTGATGACTCCATTCAAACTAAATTAGTATTGCCGATCGTTTACTGGAGCCAGCACCGGGACCACCTCATATAATTTATACTGTAAATGTGGCACAGTCGTTATCTGATTCTCACCCTCCAGGAAGTTCTGGAATAATAATTTCAAATTGCACCAACTGTACGATAAATATATATAACAGTAACACTGTTTAAGTTATTTGTTTAAGATACTGTATACATTAATTTAATTCTAAATGTCACTTACTTTATTTAAAATCAAATAAAATATGTTTAATCTGTTTTGAAACGGAACAGACAGTCTCCTTCTCTGGCTCAATTTTGTTATTGAGGTTATATTTGCTTTGCGACTATTGGACATGGTCTACACAAAATCCACACAATTATGTCGAAACCACTTTACAGGTGCACCGATAACAATTTCTAAACGTCAAATTATCAGACCAATTTTCTTTCACGAGATGAACTATAATAAGGGAATACTACATTTGACATTTACGTTAAGTTGGTTGCAAAATTGTGCGATCGTACAATAAAACGAAATTTGTTGTTGATGTTATCCTTTCAGTTACTTAATAAGAAGCATATAAAACGACACGCTATGTTAGCTAATACAATAAACGAATGAATTATAGACATCTTATTGTGAAATAATCGCGGTAACATGAAACTTTTCTACTTTGAAAGGGCTGCACCACTGTGTGTTTCCCGGTCGACTAAACCGGGAAACACGCGTTCCTGGTTGACTACACAGTGCGTCAGACGTTGTTTTCGAGGTAGTGAGTTCAAAAAAACTTTTTCAATTCAGTATTTCAAATGTTATAGCACTTTAAAATATTTTTGAAGATTTTGACTTATTTGTTTATGATTTTACAAAATCCTATAATACAGCATTCAAAAACTTCTTGAAAACCAATTTAGAAACTTTTCAAAAATGTTGTACTAGACTAGAGTGGACTGGAAAATTAAAACACTAAGGTTGACTAGAAAAATAAAAGACTAGAGTTGACTAGAAAAATAAAAGAATAGAGTTGACTAGAAAAAGAAAAGGTTAGAGCTGACTAGAATATAAAAGGCTAGAGTTGACTGAAAAACGAAAACACTAGGGTTGACTAAAAAAAGAAAAGACTAGAGTTGACTAGAAAATAAAAGACTAGAGTTGACTAGAGAAATAAAAAGAATAGAGTTGACTAGAAAATAAAAGACTAGAGGTGACTTGAAAAATAAAAAAATAGAGTTGACTAGAAAATAAAAGCCTAGAGTTAACTGGAAAACGAAAACACTAGGGTTGACTAAAAAAGAAAAGACTAGAGTTGACTAGAAAAATAAAAGAATAGAGTTGACTAGAAAAAGAAAAGGCTAGAGTTGACAAGAAAATAAAAGACTAACGTTGACTAGAAAAATTAAAGACTAGAGTAAAACAAAAACTTAGATTTGACTAGAAAACGAAAAACTAGGTTTGACTAGAAAAGGAAACGACTAGAGGTGATTGTAATTGTCAATATTAATAGAGCAGGTTCCAGATTGATAAAAAAAGTCAAAGTCTTACTTAACTTTTGTTATAACTTTGAACCCAATGTAATCCAACATTTTTAAAAACAGTTTTTAAATTAGTTCTCTACAAGCTTTAGAATGCTGCATTTCAGCATTTTTTAAAATCATAAACAAAAAATTCAAAATCTCCAAAAATATTTTAAAGTGCTATAGCTTTTGAACCCAATGTAATACAAGATTTTAGAAAACAGTTTTTGAATTAGTTTTCAACAAGCTTTTGAAGGCTGTATTTCTGCATCTTTTAAAATCATAAACAAAAAGTCGAAATCTCCAAAATATTTTAATTTTTGAACCCAATGTAGTGCAACATTTTTGAAAGAAGTTTTTGAATTAGTTTTCAACAAGCTTTTGAATGCTGTATTATAGGATTTTTTAAAATCATAAAAAAACATCAAAATCTTCAAAAATATTTTCAAGTGCTATAACTTTTGAAATACTGCATGGAAAAAAGATTTTAATCATAATTGAATAAGCTTTTAAAGCGCTTTCGAATGAAATGCCACTCGATAACTTAATTACTTTTTAAAATAATAATGCAACCGTGTTTGACCTTTGACCTTAAATAATTCCTAAACTACTGCCCCTAGGGGGTCGCGTCAAGAGGATTTTTTCTACTCTCATAAAGTTCTAAAACAATTCAAATTTTTTTATAGAAAGCCAATAATAATTTATATAGTTCTAAGTTCTTTGGTTGTTCTGTATTCTGGTGCTAAATTTGATAAGATGATGTTTTTGTGTGTACTAAACGCTGTATACCATCCGAGATAGTATATTTTTTTATGACACAAAGAATTTTTGGAACGATTTTTGTTTTCTACTTTTTCTGAAAAAAGTATACCTAGACAGTCCAAGATTAATCCCTTTCTTACAGTGGCAAAACAGTATTATTTTCTACAAGGGCTACACGATATCTATCATAAACACTTCAATAAAACGGGTTTGAATAAACTTGGTCAAACTTTTTCATTTGTTAAAAATTTTGGTTTCAACGCAACGATTTACTTGTGCAAATTGGCATGTATAAATCTGTTTGGTCAAATTGCATGAACATAAAGATGCACCTGTAAACAACCTCACGGTATATTGCTACTTACAAGCTGAATTATATGCCATGTTGCAAATTCCTAAACCGTTTCTAGTTCTTAACAGACACAACAGTGGATGTTATATACCGCTGCAAAGGATTCTGTTGTTCTTTAGTTCTCGTAGGTTATTGTTTAGAACTCACCCTAAAAGTTTTTCTTTTTAACAACATTATTCTTTCTTAGCTAATTAGTCATTGTCTTTACTATATTATGACACTTTAATACTACACTCTTCCAAACTAGCTAGATGGAGTAGAAGTGCCTGTATGTTTCATAACGATATCTGAAGATGTAAGTAACTAGACTGGTGTGATGCAGAAGTTTCGAATTCTTCTTCTTCTTCTTCTTCTTCTTCTTCTGGTGCTATACGTTCCGGATCTTTGCGATCACTGTGGCGATTATTATTTTATTAGCAGCTACTCGGAAAAGTCCTGTAGTCGACATAGAAAACCAAGATCTTTTGTTTTTGAGCCACGAATTGCGTCGTCGTCCCGATCCCCGCTTTCTTTCTACTTTGTCTTGCAATATTCGTTGAACTAACCCGTAACATTTTTCATTTCTGCTAATATAGCCCAGATATTTTAATTTCCTAATTTTAACAGTATTTATTACTTCAGTTGTTTTGTTAAATTTTCTGTATTAGTCTCATGATCCACCCAAGATATCCTCAATAAACGTCTATATAGCCACATCTGCTTTAAGGTTTTGTAGAGTAAAAGCGTTATCAGCTATAAAACAGTACAAAACCTGTATTATGTAATAGCTTTTTTTATCTTACAAGACTATAATAGACAATTTTCGAGGCTCCGTAGGAAAGCGAAAGGACGCGTTTGCACGTCGGGGAGTGAAAATTCATGCTTTCTCTGTTACGCGTCAAAATTTTTTATATGTTTAGCCTGTAGATGACGTATTACCCGTCTTTACATGTTGCAACAACCAGCACAGGGATGCTAGTAAGAGACTGCAGCTTCCAATCACACTCAGGTGTCTGGTTTAAAATAAAAGTCCATAACTAATGAACATATCTTGCCTCGTTGTTGGATAAGGTAGGTATACAATTTCCACAGCCGTCGCCGTGATTAAGAGAAACGGTTGGTGCTTCAGGTGGAAATGAGAATAGACATCCCGTGGATCCAAGTAATTTACCTCGTTTTCAATAATTTCGTCTTTACTCCTCGTTCATTATTTACGTCACCCCCAAAATCGTACACTTTCTCGCCTAGGTACGCAAACTACTATTTTATTAATGTACAATATGACAAAACTTTTTATTTGTCACATAGTTTAACCAAACCTATGTGATTCTGAGTTTATACTTTTATTAAAACCATAATATTTTAGAATTAAGTATTTATTAAACGTATTTTTGGTAAATTTGATTTTTATATTTGAATGTTTGCAACAGGGTT
This sequence comes from Abscondita cerata, assembly GCA_030710515.1. Classification (NCBI taxonomy): domain Eukaryota; kingdom Metazoa; phylum Arthropoda; class Insecta; order Coleoptera; family Lampyridae; genus Abscondita; species Abscondita cerata. The sequence goes on along the minus strand of JALBCR010000863.1, from coordinate 133,300 downwards.
TTCAAACTTAAGTCGGCACTATTGCTAACTTTGTTATTATTAGAGCTACAGGGTTGGTTAAATAAGCAAACTAGTAGCATTTGTTTCTCTTATCACTATGGTGAAAACAGAATAAAAATCGAACATTGTGTTCGCGAGTTATGTCAAATTGTTCTATTTTTTCAAATGGAACACCCTGTATACAATATTTTCAATCGATAGAAAATTGAATACTGAACAAAAAGTGTCGCATTATTTTTTATCGTAAAGTCAAAAATGACAAAGCTAAAGTCAAAAATGACAGAGCTAAAGTCAAAAATGACAGAGGTATTGATGATTTTTCAAATTGGTTAAGGTGGCTGTGTTAGTTATAACTTTGCTTTACCATATAGTAGAAAGTAGAAAGAATATCAGACCTGCGGGTGGTCGAGTAGTAATGCTAACAACGTAGTCAAATTTACTAGTCGGAAAACCGTAGGTCGGGGCAGTTTAAATCTTGTTCACGGCAAACACTTTATTTCGTGATGGGGATAGACTAACATACAACATTCATGGTGGCTATAGCAGAAGTGGTAAATGAAATAAAAATGAGAAATATCCATGAAACAAAAGGATGTGGTTTATTTTAATTTATTCTGTGAACATTAAAAAAAAATTCAAATTAGATGCTCAAAAACGTCACTCTCTTAGTCCAAACCTTTTTGAACTCGCCTGTAAACGCTTTTAGTGGCTGTAACTGTTTACCAGTGAAACTTCAATTTGACATTTTAATCCTGATGACATTTATACAACAAACTATTGTAGTATATAAAATCATAGCCACTTTAAACTTATTTGAAAAACTATCAATAGCTCTGTCATTTTTGACTTTAGGATAAAAAATAATAGGACACTTTTTATTCAGTATTTAATTGAGAATATTGTATACAGGGTGTCCCATTAAAAAAAAAGGAACAATTTGACATAACTCGCGAACGCGATGTTCGATTTTTGTTCTGTTTTCACCATAGTGTTGAGAGAAACAAATGCTACTAGTTTGCTTATTTAACCGATCCTGTAACTCTAATAATAACAAAGTTAGCAATAGTGCCGACTTAAGTTTGAAAACCCTATATATAGGGTGGCCAAGAGCCCTGTAATTCTTCTCTTACGGTTTTCTTTAAAGAGTTTCGAGAAAAATGCATCGTGCATAATTTCCATGATTTTTGACGAGCTACCTTTTAAAATTATTTTTAGTTGTGCAGGAGTGAAGCTCCCCATTAACTCATGTTGTTTTTTCAAACAGAATAACATATTTTTAAGTAAATAATGTGAATTGTCGTATGAAATAAGCAAACTTTTGGATAAAAAGTGTTACTCTACTGTTAATACTTTTAGAGTTATTGTCAAAAAGGTGGCGAAAACAAAATAAGTTTAAAAAAAAGATTGTTTTGGGCTAAGCAACAAAATTTTTAAAGTTGCTGCAAGATATAAATAATTGAATATCTTAACTTTAAAGTAAAAAATAAATTTTGGCGCTAATATTATTTTAAATGTACATGGTGTTGCATAACTCATATAATAATTTTTTTTATATTAATTGGCAACCCGTGCATTTTATTTCAGATTCAAGTTCTTGAGAAACTTTTACATAAATTGTGTAAAAAAAATGCATACATTTGACTAAAAAATAATAAAAGATATTTGTAATTGTCAATGCAATTTAAGTGGGAAAAACAATCAAATATTATTTTACTCTCAGATCGCAGTATATGCACACAAAGATATCTTCGTATCGTGTCGGTCAATGCAACGTGCTTACTCGGCTAGTCGCCGACAACGGTTCGTTTATCATCGCCATTATGTAGTTACTAATAATTAGACTAGTTAATATTAATATTCATTTAATTGTCCGAATTGATGAAAAACAAGGAATAAAATTTATTTGTAAAAAAATTACATAAAACGAAAGTTGTGTGGCAGACCATATTTGTTTTCATATAGCTTCAGTACCACTGACAATGATGATGGTCAGACATGCCATACTTCGCGGGGAAACGAAGTATTCCTCGTCGGACGTATTTACATATACCGCGTTATTAATAAAACCTATGCAAATGTCAATTAAAGAACCAATTAAGAAACACGATTTGCAAGTGATTAACGTTTGGCTTTGTTAACATCTCAGTAATTGGCGCGGGATACAGCAACCGCACAAACAAGTTGAGCGTTGTCGCAGTTTTAATGGGCCGCGATTTTCTTAAACGGTTCAAAAGTTGTTAGCGCTAGACATTATGAGAAAGATTACAATGATTAGTCTTAGAGGTTTTCCCTCATTGCTCATTATAAGTCTCGTTACTGTTACTGTTCTCATCTGGTTAACAACTGCACCAGATTCATATCATTATTAAAATTGATTTCGTTTTTAATACCCAGTTACATTGTTTTAAAGTGTAACTCATAAAAATGACATTAACGCGTGACTATCTCGCAATTTTCATTAACTTAATAGCGAAATAAACAAGTTGCGCTCAATTTTTTATTTGATTTTATAATCTACCGTAAAGCTATTTCTGTAATTAACTAATGTAAATAAAACGCAGGTGTAATTATTTACTTGCTGTTGAGTGACAGAACTAAAACTAATTAAAGCTACTTAAATTTTGTGTGAACGTTATAGGAACGGCTACTATGACCTATTTGTATTTGTTTTTAAGTGATTCCATTTACATAATGAACGCTTCTATATTCTTTATAACAACAGTTAATTTTGTATTCAAATTAGAAAACACTCAAGGACAAAAGATAAATTGACCCAGTATAGATAACAATTTTTTTCAGTAAATAAATCTTAGGTAATTGATTAAATTAAATGATTAAAGGTGAGATTGTTTGCGGGGTATTTTACATTTTTTAATGTACAAACCTACAATTGTGATTTTGCACGCACTATAAAAAATTGAAAAAGTTGTATGCAAAGATCACATTGGAAAACTAATTTATTTATCTTTGTTTTGTGTATAATATTTTATTTAACAAACATACAGGATATTAAAATACCCTGTTTATGATAGTGTAAGCGGTTTTAACAATGTTTTTAATAAGTTCTATAAATGAAAGATGTAAAGAGAAACCACATGTAAAAGGTTTAATATTTTTTTCCACTACTAGCTGTGAAGTGGACAATTATTGCGTCTCCTAGCCAACTGAGAAGTTGAATTTCTCTATTAGTGGTTAATAATTTTTTCTATTGTTGACCTAGGTTAATAATGGACAAATTCAAATTTTTGAGAATCTAAGAATAGTTGTTTAACAAAAACGAGGAAACATAGTTTTGTATATCCAGGAGATCATCTTTAACGTATTTGCTGCTTAAAATTACCTAACACGATAAAATTATTTTAATAAAAAATGCCATTAGTTTAAAATTCGCGCCCCCATCCCATAACCGCAAATACATAACCTGAATTTATTTATTTATTAAATATGATGGTAGAATCAGTTTTTTCAGGTTTCCCAAAGAAGATTTAACCAGGCGAGTTAAGTTACATAAAGAATTTTAACTAATTACAAACATTTTCTTGTAGGTGTTTTAAATGGTTAACAGAATCTGGAAGGTCCGATCTGTTGCATAAAAATGTCGACTTTAAAAACTTAACGAGTATGTGGCGAACACTTGCCATTCCTAAATGAATTACAAGTGTCAATTTCTGAAACCCAATATTCAAATGATGCAAGGTATATTGGCGAAGCAATAAATGCCCGTTAACATCTCTAGCTATACCAAAACTACTCAAGCTGGCAGCTCAAATACTCTTAGGTATAGAAAATTACGAAAGAACATTCTTAAATTGCAATGTGAAAAGAAAGCACTTCAATTGAACTTGACATCTCCCAACGATTACTTACCGAAAGCAGAGCACAAATTGTGACAGCCCAAGTGGATTATAATAAACCACTAAGAAGCAGGAGATATACAGAGGAATACAAACAATTTTCACTAAAATTATATTTTACGAACTCCAAAATGTTAATTTTAAAGTAGGTTTCAAATTTTTTGCCAGCTCAAACTGCTATGTGATCATGGTTAGAGTTATACATAAAAAATTTAAACAACCCTTGTGCTACATCTTTACAAATACGATATGTAAAGGTGACAAATTGAAGTCGATAGTATTAGACTGGATAGAAAAGCTACAATTACAATGCGGTGCGAATGTTAGGGCAGTAGTAAAATTTTCTAAGCCTAATTAAAAGAATATATGTATCACCTGAAAAACCAAACCTTCTCGTAAACGATAAGAAAATCTATTATTTCTACGATGTCTCCTATTTATTGAAGTCGGTGCAAAATAACTTGATTAAATACGATATAATCTTTAACAAAAAAGCATCTTGGAAAGACATTGAAAATTTCTACACGTCAGACAAATCTAAACCGCTGCGATTGGCTCTTAAATCAACTAATTTACATATCACTCCGAATAATTTTCAGAAAATGAAGGTGAAATATGTCACACAAGTGTTTAGTGAATCAGTTGCAGTTGGTTTACCAACGTATGTAGCTTTGAATGCTTTTTGATTTATTTGCATTCCTGTGCTACTTGATTTTTACAAGAAAAATGTTTATTTTTATTTTTTGCTTAAATTTGGCTAGTAGTAGAAAAATAGTATATACACCATGGTTGTGAAGTCCATTATTGCCTACGCACCTTATTTCGTTCGAGGGCTACCGCCCCTCGCGAAATAAACTGGTGCTAAGGCAATAATGACAGACTTTACAACCTTGGTGTATAATATACTATTTTGTTTGTCTATAATATATTTAAAATAAAATCCGAGTAATTTGACTATAAAGGGTGAGTTTTTTTCGATGTTTAGCACAGAAATCTCGGGAACTAGTAAAGATAGAGAAGCGGTTAAATGGGAAAACAATTGTAGTTTTTTCAGCTTAATAAAATGTGCTTTTCGTTCTTTCCAAAAATACAGGGCTAACTAGATATTTCGAAAAATAAGATTTTTGGTAAATTTGTTTGTTACCCGTTGTTTTGTTATTATTGCCTTTACAAAAAATTTATAGAAAGAAAAGTTTTAGGTATTTTTGTGGTAAATACTAAAGTTTAGTCGAAATTTTTATGTAACGTATACTTTTTGAGTTACCTATAACACAAACTTCTATTTTTTCTAATGGAAACTATGGTCGGCTATGACTTCATAATAAAGGTGCATTTTTAACAATTCCAATAATATGCCATATTTTTATAAATAAATCGCTTATGGTTAATTTTGATTTTTTTCAAACGTCTTGAATAGTGTGCAATGGAAACAATTACTAAGATACTCGTCAAGTTGAATAATGCGAGTTTTTATTCTTAACGGTGTTTGGCTTTGTAGGATGGGTCATCAATCAATAACCATAGAGTTTTTGTATGCCGACGTTTCGACCGGAAATGTCCGGTCTTTATCGAGGGATTTAAATATAGTACACCGTTTTAAAACAGAATTTGTAGCTTTTCAAACGGAACGTGCATCAATATTAGCGAAAGTTTTTAGAACAGCTTCACTAAGATCATCTTTTGTGGCGTATGTCCTCTGATACACCCTATCTTTTACCGTTCCCCATAAATAAAAGTTTAAAACAGACAGATCCGGGAATCGAGGTGGCCAAGCAACGGCCACGTTTTGTCCTACCCATGAGTTAGGGAATGTTTGATTCAAATGATTTCGCAGGATTACCTGATTGTGTGGTGGATCCCCATTGTGCTGAAACCATTGAAGCATACCACATGTGTGCAAGGGTAATTCGTCTAACATCTTATCAAAATCGTTTTGTAAAAAATAAAGGTAACGGTCACCCGTCAGTGTACCATTAAAAATGTGCGGACCAATAATTCTTGAACCAATGACGCAGCACCAAACATTAAGTCTAAATCTTACTTGGGGTCTTCTCTGTCCAACGTGATTCAAATTTTCTTGCATCCGTAAATGCTGATTATGCCTGTAAAATGTTAGTAAATCAAGTACAATACTCAATGCGTCTATTGAAATCACTTGGATGTAGTGTTTGCGCAACTGGCAATTTATATGGGTGATGCTTATGTTTTTTTAGTATTCGTACAACTGTACGTTGTGACATGCTTGCTTCAGCTTTAATTTTTCGAGTTGAAATCGATGGATTTTGCAGTATACATGCTAGTACATTTACCTCTGCCTCTTCATTAATACTCCTTGTAATATTTTTTGATCTACAGAAGATCCATATGGCCCCAAATTATCATCAGGTCTTATATAGTTAGGTAGAGACAGCTACCGACAATCAAAATAGAGCTCGAAGTATCGTTGTGCAGATTGTACGACATTTTTATGACACAAAGTATAACACTATCATATCACGTTTTTCTTCATTAGAGAAATTCATATTTTGGTTTTAGACACCTTAACCAACACAAATAGAAACTATAAGTGATTTTCACTTGCTTATAATTGACGTTTACGTCGGATATTGTTTCCACAGCATACTATCCCAGCAGTATAGAAAAATTAAACTAAAATTGGCTATAATTTTTATATTTATAAAAATAATGGTGACACATGGTATATCATTTGAATTGTTAAAAATGCATCTTTATTATGAAGTCATAGCCGACTATGATTTCCATTAAAAAAAAACAAAGGTTTGTGTCATAACTCAAAAATTATACGTTAAATAAAAATTTCGACTAAACCTTATTATTTATGACAAAATACCTAAAACTTTTCCCTCTATAAATTTTTTGTAAAGTCAATAATAACAAAGCAACCTACACCAAACGAATTTAACAAAAAACTTATTTTTCGAAATATTTAGTTAGCCGTGCATTTTTTTAAAAGAACGAATGGCACATTTTATTGATCTCGTAAAAATACAATTCTTTCCCCATTTAACTATTTCTCTATCTTTATTAGTTTCCGAGATCTACTACAAAGTTTTTGGTAACTATAATAAATAGTAAGGAATCAGAATATGGATCCTTGAAGAACTCCATGATTTACAGGTTTTTGAGCAGATGTTTGTTTGCTGTAGGAGAAGTCAATTGCTACTCTTAGTGCACATTCTTCATTAAAACAGTACTGATGCCATCACAGGATTTTTTTTTTGTTTTTAAGGAATCAAAATATCATGTAATATAACGGTAAAAGAGAAATCACATCTGAAAAACTTGAATACGTAATGGTTTTTTAATGCTATTGTACATTGAATATCATCACATATAAAGTGACGTTTCTCAAAACAATTTTGCTTCTTCATAATATATTTGATCATAGATTAATTGAAAAAATAGGTATATAAATACCATTTGTAAGATAAGTGAATGGTTTACATAAAATAATAATGAAAATTTCTAATCAGATGTTCTGTTAATTACAAATATTAAAGAGTACCAACTTAATAAATTAGAATTAACATATAAGATAAATTGTAAGAATTGCAATAAACTTTATATTGTTCAAACCAAACAATAGCTTCACAAAAGAATTAACCAGCATAAAAGGTCATCTTAACCAAAAAAATTAAACCCTCGGAAATCTAACTAGTCATCAACAGAAAAACACCAAAAACTGCACAAAACTTGACTCGGACACGTGTTTCAGCAGCTAAGCTGTTATCATCAGCGATACCAATACTGAAGTATCGGTATCGCTGATGATAACAGCTTAGCTGTTGAAACACGTGTCCGAAATCAAGTTTTGGATGCAGTTTTTGGTGTTTTTCTGTTGGTTAAATAGACGCTGCAGTTGGTGTTCCTTTCCTTTGAACTAACTAGTCATGCTATAGAATTATTTCATAATTTTTATTTTTATTTTCCTAAAATTTTAGAGGATAGAAGTATATACAAGGCGATGAAATGTTTTGATTACATTTTATTCATATGCGTTACGTATATTTCCAATTTTTTCAATGAAGGTTTAGAAAAATTGTTTTATGATTTCAGCTGCCATTAGAAATTTGCATATTTTAAGTAAATGTATGATTTAAAAAATGCTTGCTGTTAGAGTGAATACATTTTCTGTTATGTAAGGTAAGTTTTTTTTTCAGTATTTAAATGTGGATCTCGGAAACTATAAAGATAGAAAATGGTCAAATCAAAGATTTGCAGAATTAGTAACCGAACAAGATGACATCAAGTCCTACTAGATGTATTTTCTTGAAGCTGTTATTTATCTGAAACAAAAACATCTTTTGGAATTGGACCGTGTCGAAATGGTAACCGCAGTTGCCAACGTTTTACCACCTATCGTAAGGGGCTTCATCAGGGCGAGAAACTTAAAACCATTTCGATACAGTCCAATTTCGGTAGACGTTTTTTGTTACAATAATGACCCGGCCGTGGAAGTCTCAATTCTTACATTAATAATCTGTACGGGGAGAATATTTATTCTGAAACCTTCGTATTTTCTTCGTCAAAAGCTTAGCAGGCTTTTATCTACTTCAACTTTCCTCTTCTAAGAATATTTTGCACCAAGCCAGCTTTGCTTTAAAGACCGGATGTCATTTAGATGGCGTTTTTACCTAACTTTTTCGTCTACATTTAGAATTAGCTAATAACCTTTCATCCGATGACATCGTAATAAATTTCAATCTCTTTAATCTAAGGCACTCAAGCCTTCCACATCTTCGACTGTTTCCCCCTCTGTCATCAATTTATTTAGTCACAAACTCAACTTCGAACAACAACCTGTTCCTTCCTAAGGGTTAAATTTTGCTATTGTACCTAATCATATTATCACGACAAAATTATTTGCCTTGTAAAATTCTCGATTCGAACTCTTTTTTGTCATATTGCTGATCCTATTCGAATTCAAACTACAAAAATTCTGCAATCATCTAAAGTTCCCAAAACTAACATTTTCAAGTTGGAAAAAAACCATTTTAAAAGATCTTCAAAAGAATCTTAACGTCACTCTTCTTTCAGTTATCCTGTATACGACCATCTATTTAGATCAGTTGAATGTTATCAGAAGAAACTTATAAGCGTTTACTAAGTGACTCCACTCCTAGGATTAAACGCAAAGTTATCAAAATAAAACTCTATTTTAAGTTTTCGAACACAGCGACAACTTGTCTCTTCTACTTCCAAATCTCCTCGTCTATATGGTCTACCTAAAATTCACAAACGGCTGATTGTTAGTAGAATTCAATCTCTTACTTACAATTTAGCCAAATTTTTATCAAAAATTCTTAACAAATTTGTAGGTAAAATATTAACACGCATTTTAAACTTTCACCATTCCATTCACCGTTGAGATAATTTGAAGATAAATCATGATGATCTCCTTGTTAAAAGATATTTATTCTACCACTTCAGAAACAATTCCAGCATTTCTACCTTACATTCACAAGGTTACTGGTCAAATAGGCACACTTCTTTAAAAAATCTTCTAACAAAATCTCTTCTCTATTTAGACAATTCAGAAGTAGATAATTTTATTAAATTAGCAAGATTATGTATGAGCCAAACCTACTTTCAAATTAACAATAATATTTATCAACAAAATTATGGTACAACAATGGGTAACAGCTTATCTCCGTTTATGGCTAACCTGTTCATGGGTAAATTTGAAACTGATATCAAAAATAAATTAGATTATTTTCCTAGAATTTGGTATAGATATGTAGATGATGTTTTTGCAGTCATCGACACTAAAGTTTACAGCCCTCAGCAATTTGTAGAAATTTTAAATTCAAAATTTGAGACGTTCAAGTTTACCTATGAAACAGAAACAAACCTTAAGTTACCTTTCTTAGACACTTTAGTGACAAGAAATGGCAACAAACTAGATATAGATATTTATCGTAAAGACACTAACACTATGAGGTTTATAACAAATGATTCCAACCATAGTATGCAACATAAACTTGCATCTTTCAACTTTTGATTCACCGATTATTACATTTCCCATTGTCAAAACAAAACTTTGATAAAGAACTGCGAAATATTAAACAGATTGCATCATACAATGGTTTTCAAGAATCAATTGTCACAAACATAATTAGAAAACATAAACATAAGTTAAACATTAGAAACATTACAACGTTAGGAACTAGTAATAGCAAAATAGATAAGAAATATGTCAAATTACCAAATTATCCCACATACACAAAAAGGTCTTCAAAAATATTTTCAAAATTTGATTATAAAACAGTAACCTCTAGTAGTAACAACTTCCAAAATCTTTTAGGCAATCTGAAAGACCCAATAGAAATGTGTGATAAATCGGGAATATATAAAATTAATTATAAAGACTGTAACCAAGTATATATAGGGCAAACCAAGAGACCTATTAAAACTCGTTTTAAAGAGCACGTAGCTCATGTCAAATATCATCGCACAGATAGGTCCTTGATTGAAATATTTCAATCAACGGATAGGTCCAGTGTTGCCATGCATATGCTTGAAAATGGCCATAGATTAGGCGACATTGAATTAATTAAGAGGGTAGATAATAAAAACGAAATTTTTAAAAACAGAAATTTGCTTATGAATTTTGTTGATAACGGTCCATTAGGATTTTTGGAATATTTAAGCTTATCTAAGAATCAATTAAGTTTAACGATGCGTGATAAGCAGATAGTATATATAAGCTTCCCGTTGTTTTTATTTTTAGTATCGGTATCGCTGATGATAACAGCTTAGCTGTTGAAACACGTGTCCGAGTCAAGTTTTTGGTGCAGTTTTTGGTGTTTTTCTGTTGGTTAAATAGATGCTGCAGTTGGTGTTTCTTTCCTTTGCAATTGACAATTTTTTTTTACATACGATACGCTTGTGTCGGCAATAGTTTTAAAGATCTTTCGGATTTCCATATAGGTTGGATCATGTGGGTTTTATCTATTTTATTGATGAAAGCCAACTATTAGTAAACAGTTGTAGTTTATTATTCACAAGACATTCAAAAGAATATATTGCTTTAGTTAGATTAAATTTAATTGCAAATCTAAACGTAATTTTGAAACGTCGTTTAACTTTAAGATTTCGCCTCATAATTTATTTGCTTCAGGATTCTCGGAAAGTAGGGGACATTGTTACGGCGCCAATTTAGTTTCAGAAGCGTGTCAAATTCATTTTCTTCCAAGGATTTAATGTTACTTTGATTTGGACAAATTCTATTTGGTTTGGTTATAAGGTTTATGTTTGAGAGACATTTATAAATTGGTTTAAACTTTTGCAACCTGTTGGTAAAAAAGATTCTTCCTATGCGCTCTGTGACTTTGGATATGTAGGAGTCAACTTGGTACTCTCGATTTTTTGGACTTCATGATTTTTCGATCTTTTCCCTGGTGTACCCGATAGCTCCAAAGATAGTTTTCAGGTGTTTGTGTTTCGCTTACACACTTGCCAAAAGTTCAGAATCATCAACACTTTGATGGAATGAGCTCGAAGAATTTGTAAACCAGAATTTCTTCAGACGTGACAATTTTACAATTATTGCTTTTCTACTGCAACAGTAATATGCCATTAGTAATCTCTTATGTAATCAATTGTGAACCAAACCAATATGAAAAAACAAATTATTTTTTTATATTAATTTAAATAATTACAAATTATCAAAAACCAAGGAAAAGTGAAGAGCGGAAACATCTTCTTCTTCTTCTACTATGACTAGGGGTGATTCCCTGTTTGTCTTCTGCTTTATTCTGTGAATAATCAGAACCAGCTCTGAGTCCTTCTCGCGGGTGGTCATCTAGGTAGTCTCTTCCCTCTCGATCGTTCGTTCATAGATATTCGAGTTAGTCTATTTTCATCTATTTGTTCTACATGTTGTTTCCAGTTTTGCTTCCTTGTTTTTGACCATTTGACCACGTCTTCTATGTTACATCTTTCTCAGATTGAATCTGGTTTTAGTGGCATATGTCAAATATCAGTCTGAGCATAGCCTAGTAAATTTTTACTTTTGCATCTATCCCTATGTACCTATTTGTTTTGTTTCTTAGTCGCCCATATTTGCAGCGCTCTTATATTTTGGCCTAGTATTTCTTTATTATGTAGTTCATTACCAGATTAAAAAAGTAGGGGCTAAGTGAGTTCCCTTGTCTGATGCCTTCTTCAATAGATATGTTATCTGAAAGACATTCGGCTGTTTTTATTCATGTGGTTGTATGTGTATACATATCTTCTATTACATTTACGAATTGCTTCTTTGTATAGTATGCTTAGGATATTTTATTTCTATTCGCGGTTGAAGGCCTTCGTAAGAATAACAAAACAGAAGAGGACAGAGTGGTTATATTCTATTTATTTTTTTATGATCTATCTCACTATAAAATTCCGTCAGTTGTTCCCTTATTCTTTCTAAAGCTTCTCGGATAACTGCAGTGAATATTTTGAACCAGTATTTAACAAACTGAACCCTACGTAGTCGTTGGGTGTTTTTTTGATTACCTTTTTTGTGGGTATGTGTTGTAATGCTGTGTTTCCATTGATTGGGCACTTGTCCAGTATTTAAAATTTTATTAAAGATGGTACATAGTCTTCAATAAGTGTTTGTCCACCATGTTTTATCATTTTGTTTATGATTGAGTCTGGGCCGTTGGTTTTTTGGTTCTTGAGTTAGCGTATTTCTTTTGTTGTTATTCTGATTTTGTCGCTATTTAGGTGGCTTTGTTCAAGTGCAAGAAGTAGGTTTTGATTTGGTCCCATTTTTTTTCCAAATTGTGTCTCGTCTATTCTTTCCTTGATATATGGTTTATTTTAACCCTTGCTTTTCTTTTATTTCTGAATTATTTTTCATACCCTTTTTTGAACACCGTTTAGGTCATATTCCATGTCATTTGTAGACCGTTTCCAATATTTTTCTTTTTGTTTTCTTATTTCTTGATTAATCTTGTTTTGAACTTCTTTTATTTTTGGTATTCTTTCTCTGAAAGTGTGCTTTTATTCTTTAGAAAGGCTTTCTATTTGTCTAGGGACATTTCTCTGATTTTGTCTGTGAATCAGGGAGTATTTTCGTTTGAGCTTTAGATTTTTTTGCCCTGGGTGCTTCTTTGGCCGCCTATATTATATTTGTTGTGATTGTAGACGATATCTTGTATACTGTCTGGTTTTCTGTCTAAGAATTGCTCTGGAATTTCTGCTCTAGTTTGGATTAATTGAGGGCTCGAATGGTCCACTTTCATTGATATCTGCATCATTAAATCTTTGTTTTATTCCAGAGATCGCCGAGTTGCAAACATACTAATTTTTGTTAATTACATTGATTCATGGATTTAGCTTGAAGAAATACGTCGTAATTATGTAGAATAAAATTTTCTAAAATTTGACTGGTTGTTTACTACTTGAGTTTGGATAAGATTTTAGAACAATCTATTTCCGAAAAATACATTTATTCAAATAATTTTTGTATTTTGAGAATACAGTAGAGTTTCTGTAATCTGACTCATATGATACAATTTTTCTATACACCGTTTTTCAGTTAAGGTAAAACTATATCATAGTAACAATCGCGCAAGGAAAACACAACCCCAGTGAAAATCTTATCTCCGCAGATATTGTAATGTAAATGTAAAAAATGGGAAAAAGCTTTGATGTAATGTTGATAATTTAGTTAATATATTTTTTAGGTAACTAACTACAAATTTTTAGCTTGCCTAACATAATGTTGCCTGACCCGTCTGTCATTCCAATACCAACAAAATCTAGATTTATCGGAAAATATTATTCATCACCTATCTACAATTAATTAATTTAAGAGTTTGAGTAAACACTACTCTAGTCTGCTTCCAATAGTGAGTCCCTTGCTGAAATTGTAAGAACTGAATTCTAATCTGCAAACCTTTTTCTGGTTTTACGGTCGCATCTTCAGCTGTTGTATTTGTCCTCAAACACTATTTTCAACGCTGAAGCAATTGTCCTGTCTTGACTGTCTTGTACCGTCCCGTTCTTCATATCTTTGCCAACTGGTTGAAAAATTTTTTTACTGAAACACTTTATCCTCGAATATGTTAGACAGTTTTTTCTATACTTCTAGGTACTTTTCTAATGGTTTCGGCGTTTAGTTGAGGATCTATTTTATTGTTGTTATTAATATAACAACAAATAGTGCCAAATTCTTAAATTATTTTGGATTAAAAGAATTTTTTATTACAATGTCTGGCATCACTAGAAAGTATTCAAATAATTTTGTTTTCATTACAAAAAATTCGTTGATAGTTTTAAACACACACATGTGCATTTATCTCATAGTAATAATACAAAAAAAAATCTATCAAAAACTATTATAAATTACAGTTTGAATTTATCTACACATTTTGAAAGTGAAGATTTAAAATTAATTTTAGAGTTAAAAAAAGATGAAATTTGGAATCTAAAAGTTTATAACTATTACTATTTAAAAAAACAAACCTGCAAAGAATTTAAATTTTGTTACTTTCTAAGTTAATGTCATAGTTATTTATGTAACAAGTCTATAATCTACGTTTTTATGGACGAGCCACAGAATTGTTGACGAGCGACGAAGAAATATCTGTGACGATACCATACAACGAGGTTATGGACAAGTTGCATAGAAGATTTTATGATCAACTGTATAATTTTCCTCAAACAAATATGAACATCAGTCTTTGCTTGTGTTCATAAATTGACAGTTTTACTCTTAAAATCCACACATTTATTCTGACATTCACGTTTGGCATTGACAGCCGTCCATAAAGTAACAAAAACTACTACTAGTCCTTAAAGAGGCACTTTGTTTTTTTTATGCTTAATGTCATTTTATTGTTTATTTATTTTTGAGCCTAAATTGTTATAATAATTAATTTTTTTATTATTCTTTTGTTAATTTTATTTTAATAATTTTTTCTATGTTTTAAAATGCAGACTATTCCAAACGATGATGTCTGATATAGTTCTGAAATCCATGTTCTATAAGAACCCAAGTTTAGTAATTAACCAGAAATTTCCAAAATTCAATAAAATACAGAGTGTTACACATATGAAAAAATGACGTTGGTGTCGATTTCCTATAAAACAGGAAATTTCAAATATGCAAAATGGAAATATAGGTAAATTGGTTGCTTCTGAATATTTTTCAACATAGATTAATTGCAGCACTATATATCATCTCCTTTCTACAAATAGCTAACACGATGTAAATTAATTAGAAAAAAGTTGCTAATGTAGATATATCCTCTAGTTTTTGTATATTTTTTAAAATTTTAAGTGGCGTGAGACTTAGTTGTTACGTTCCATAAAAAAACATAAAATCTTTAAATTTTTAGAATCACTAATCATCGCAATCGATTCATTTGTGAATTTTCGTTATAGCGTTTACAATAATAAGTTAAAGTCATTTTGGGTATTTGATTATATGAAACCTTGAATTTTATAATCTTTTTTTTTGTTAAATCATATTAAAATTTTATAGTAATTTTAAAAAGGTTACGAGTAACAAATGAAAAATTGTATAGAATTTGTCAGTGTTAGTTGCAAGAAGATTGAATCTCAGGATGGAGGCGGAGGCGCCACCATCACTTTCATGGCTAATGTGATTTTAGTTACCTACTCATTAGTTAAAAAACCTAAGAGAATTTGAAAAATGTCTACCTCTTCCGTATATATACTATGTTATTACATAATGTTTTTGAACAAAATGAAGGCTTGTATTTCGGGTACAAATAAACAAAATTGATGGTTTTCTTCTTGGCCAACACTATTTCTTTTTGTTATCGCACAATTAACTTTCCTTTCATTTTTCTTAATACACAAGCGCAAAATGGCAGCGTTCATGTAATTAGGACTACAATAATATTTTGTTTAAATGCGAATACTTTCTAAATATACAGAACTTTAAATATCTGTTATATCTACGCGTTCTGAGATTTAAATACGAATTTATTACAACATAGTACTGTGTCCAATTCAAACTTGAAACTTTTATTTTTTTTATTACGTAAATACTCAGGCGTGTACTTTTTTTGGGCGAATTGTCTCGACTACAGTCTTTTTAGTTAAATTTTATTACAGACGAGAGTAACAAATAGTTAGAAAGTTTAAAAGTTCTTTCTAACTTTTAATTTAAATTGTTAATTGCAAGTCGGCTACAATGTACCTACTTACGTATTAATGTAAGATACAAAATGTATGTACAAGCAATTACAACAAATAAATATAAAATATAATTACACATAGTTTCGTGAAAATTCGCCGTTTAAAGATTAAAAAAAGTTTTAAAACTTTCAGCTCAAAAAACTTTTTGTTTGAAAAACTTTATTTATAATATGATACTTATATCAGTATTTTAAAAAAATTTAAAAGTCGGCGCATTTAACATTTCTTGTTAAAGAAATACTGATTTGTATAATTTTTACTTTGTTTGAAAGAACACATTTTTCAAAACTTAGGACTAAATCATTAGTAAAAGTTTCGTGATACCTAAACTTATCATAGAAGCAGATCTGTAAATAAATGAAATTTACAATTTTGTTAGGCAGTTTTAGGTATTTTTTGTTTGTACAATAATTGCCATTAAAAAGGTCGTGTCTTGTTATGGTGGTGGATTTAATGTGTTTGTTTTTCCAGTTAAATTATTTATATATATATATATATATATATTTTTTTTTTTTTTTTTTAATTTTACGGCAGAAACTATTCATAAATGAAGAATAAGTAATTATTTAGGGTACAGTCAAACATCTATCGGCCATAGTTACAAATTTTGGGAAAACTTCTACCGGTAAACGGAGCTTCATTAGAAATAACGAAAGTGACAATCGTATTCTTTCAATCAATGCCACCGACCAATAATTAATAAAGTTAACATAGAGAAGTCAAATAAACGGAACCCCTACGCAAAAATGAAAAGAAAACAACACCCAAGAAATTTATTTATTTAATTTAACTCAATTACTCATTAACAAATTAGAGCACCAAAAAATTATTAAATTACAAGACAAATATTAAACAGATACTAATAAAGTGGTTAAACAAACTACAAATTCCGGATTATGTATATTGATTTAATTTGTCTGGGAGAAGAATTAAATATGTCAAGTTGTATGATAGGTCAGCCTTTTAATAAATTTGTGCGTGGTGTTGGAAGGTAAAAAGTTAATTTTTTTCTTGAAACTATTCTTGGAACCAAAAAGTTTAGTTTTTCTAGTAGAAACTGACAATCTATATGATTACATACGATTTTAATTAAAAGAATAATGAAAAAGTATTCTCTCCTCACCATAAGACGGTTGAAAGAATGTCTCTGTAGTAAACTAGCATGAGAGATGCCTATGTTTGGGTATACTTTATCCATTTTGAAACCCAGTAGTTTTAAAAATCGTCTTTGTACAGATTCTATGCAATCTATTTGTATATTGTACCAGGGATACCATATTATGGATGCGTACTCCAGCTTTGGACGAACTAATGCAATGAATAAATACTTCAAAGAAGACATGTTAGTAAAGTCACTAAAGCATCTTGGAATAAACCCATAAGTTTAGCTAGCTTGAGATACAATATTATTAATGTGAGGTATAAAAGACAATTTGGGGTCAAAGATTACCCCCAAGTCTGTAACCATTTTGGGTCTGTCTAAGACAGTAGAGTCAATGTTATAGTCATGCGGGAGAAGTTTTGGTTTTAAGGAAAAAGACATAACATTTAGTAGAAATTAATTATTGTATATTATTACGACACCAGTTCACAATGCGATTTTAACTATCTTGTAGAAAATAACAATCACTAATACTTGTAACTCTTTGAAACAACTTCATATCATCTGCATATAACAGTGCATCAACATCAATCCCATCTAAAATGTCATTTATAAATATGTTGAACAGCAGGGGACCTAAGTTGGATCCTTGAGGCACGCCAGACGTAGCTACGTGATCTTGCGATTTATAACCATTACAAACAACATATTGCGTTCTATTTGACAAATACGACAAAAAACTTTAATGCCTGGGATAAACCAAATTTGGATAATTTCTTTAGTAATATACTATGATCGAGTTTGTCGAAGGCTTTCGAGAAATCCGTATAAATAACATCGGTCTGAATATTATTGTCAAGATTGTCCGCAATAGTTTGGATTATGCTCAAAAGATTGGAATTCGATAGGAACAATACCGAAACAGGTGTGGAGTTTTGGTGTTTTGTCTTTCGTTTTCATAGAAAAATAATGTGTGTGTAATGGGGCTCAATTTATATACTAATTGAGACACAATTTGCTAAAATTAATTAAAACTTGTTGTTTTGCCAGAAATCTGCAAAAATGATATTTAACTATATCAATAAGACTAACATAGAGATGCCAATAAATAACAACGTAATTAAATATTAATTTACTATAGCCGATCAATATGTCAAATTATCATCAAACGCAGTATTCTTTCCATATAATTCGTAGGACTAAATTAATTAGAAAGCAAGTATATTTTAAATAATTAAAAAAAAAAAAATAAAAAAAAAATTTTATAAAAATTAATTTTTTTTTTTTTTTTTTTTTTTTTTTTTTTTTTTTTTTTTAAAAAATTATTTTTTATTTTTTTTTTTTTTTTTTTTTTTTTTTTTTTTTAAAAAAAAAACTCCTTAAAATTTTATTTTTTTTTTTTTTTTTTTTTTTTTTTTTTTTTTTTTTTTTTTTTTTTTTTTATTTTTTTTTTTTTTTAATAATTTTTTTTTTTTTTTTTTATTTTTTTTTTTTTTTTTTTTTTTTTTTTTTTTTTTTTTTTTTTTTTTTTTTTTTTTATTTTTTTTTTTTTTTTTTTTTTTTTTTTTTTTTTTTTTTTTTTTTTTTTTTTTTTTTTTTTTTTTTTTTTTTTTTTTTTTTTTTTTTTTTTTTTTTTTTTTTTTTAAATTTTTTTTTTTTTTTTTTTTTTTTTTTTTTTTTTTTTTTTTTTTTTTTTTTTTTTTTTTTTTTTATTTTTTTAAAAAAAAATTTTTTTTTTTTTTTAAAAAATTTTATTTTAATAATTTTTTTTTTTTTTTTTTTAATTTTTTAAATAAAATTTTTTTTTATTTTTTTTAAATAATTTTTTTTAAAATATATTAATATAAAAAAAAAATTAATTAAATATAAATAAAAAAATTAAAATATTACCAAGTACCTTGCATTACCTTTCTCCAAAAATTAAACTTTTACTAATATTTTCGTGACAGTTTATTTTTACTGCTACTTCCTTTTCAGAGGACTTATAATGTTCATTTTTTGTCCCGAATACATAAACATCATTAAGCAGTAATGTTATGAGTTTGAAATTACGTATCGAAAATAGAAGAACTTAAGGCAAATGATAGCAAACCCAAAAATGCGACTGTAAATTTCCAATTGCATCGGGGAAAATTTACTACCCAGAATGTCACATCTCCAAAGCATGGACCTGGTAATTATATAATTTTTTTACTTTTGACGCTATCAATTTAAAACATAATTTTAGGGAGTTCGTCGTATCTATGGAAAAAAAGTCAAAAGATTTAGGTATGGAAGACTTGCATACATTATCTTAGTTTGGGGCGTGGCGAGAAAGCGCAACAATGTTTTTAAAATTTATGTAGAAAATTTCCAGGGTTCTTAGATTTGATAATAAATATATGCGCAATGAAACAAGACCTCGAAATAAATTAGAGAACTTTGAGATAAGTGGACAGAAATCTTGCCAACATTTTTTTAATTCAAATGAAAATATCACAGTTGACAAACAATAAGTTGTATTTAGAGGAATGAGCCTAATAGTTTGGGTTTTATGCAATAATGAGACGTGTGTATGGAATTTTCAGTCTTATAGTGGTTTAAAACGCAAGATAACAACTATGATTAGTACTTTTAGAAAAATAAAGAATCTAGTCCATTAAAACCATTACAGACCAAATTGTACCCAAATTTTCGTTTACTTACAAATAGAAAAATAAACCGGTGGTTTTTAAAAAATAATATTTTGATCTCACTGATTTTTTTTTGTAAGTAGCATCATTAGCATTCATTATTGCCAAACATAATTGAAAGACTAAATTATTACTAGTTGAAAATCCGTTGTGTCGGACGGTTCGTAGAGATTTAGCTTATGTTATTTTTTTCTACTACATGAGCCCAAACCCCCTTGGTGGACGTTCTTCCCCAAACTCTCCATTCTTTCCCACAACTCGTAATTTTAATTATATATGTACTTAGTTTTGGCCTAGGATCTACAGGAACTGAGTGTATATAGGACATACAAATTTTGGATTTTGGTTTATAGGGTGTGCGCCTTTGGGTCTTTTTCAACCCAAGCAAATTATGTGTGCTGTTCAAATAGACGACGCCGCTAGATTAAGTTTAAGAGATTTCACCAAAGTCATCCGGCTCAAAGGACGCATTGCAGTTACAATTTATGGCAAGCAGGTAAGTGTTAAGCACAGCGAGCAGCTGGCTCTTGGTGTACTGGTCGGACTACCGTTAACTCTCTTCTAAGTGCCTAACTATAGAATATACTTAAATCCTAATATATTTGAATGCACAGGGTGTATTTGTATGAATAGTGTGATAACTTTTGGTTAACAATATGTTTATGATTAGTTAGTGAATAAGGAAACGTCAAGGTTCGCATCCAACAACGTTGCCACAAAAAACTTATGTCCGTACCTTTCTATGGCGTTGGTGGCATAATCAAAAGTAAATATAACATAGCTGCAACTAATAGGGCTCACCTAACGGTATATATTTATTTACAAAAAAGGTTATGCATATTCTGTCAACTTTTAGTTTTGTGGAAATATATGGAATTAAAGCTATAAACTTTATTAATAACAATGTGAAAACTTTTTTTAATTCATGCACTTTAGATAAAAAGGCAAACTGATTTATGGTTTACAATCGGCAAACAAACACTTCTTTGTTTTCGGATGTGAGCTCTACACAGTCCTGTGCACAAAAGAGGCATAAGACACACTGCGCATATCAGCTATGAATTCAAACTCAAAAAAATATTAATTAGAAAATCAACTTTCTATATCGGTATATTGTGCCGATGTGGATCTATGTAGACTTGGTTGACCTTCTCCTCCTTCTTTTCTTTTAGTGTAGATGCGGGTGTTCTTCTCAGTATCGTTTCTTTCTTTATATAACATAAAGATCCTTGGTGACCTCTTTGTTCCTGCAATTCA
The DNA here is from genome assembly GCA_030710515.1 of Abscondita cerata. NCBI lineage: Eukaryota > Metazoa > Arthropoda > Insecta > Coleoptera > Lampyridae > Abscondita > Abscondita cerata. Next base: position 112,229 of record JALBCR010000863.1, on the reverse strand, counting down.
AACCCTTCTTTTGTGGTTCTCTTTGATGTTTCGTTATTTGGTGTTATTAACACTTTTGAAAATAAATTCTTAGTAATCATCATCATCAACAACTTGTAAATTTCCCAACCTCATTTTTGGACTCTACTGTGTATGTTGGCTATGTACATTGATTTCCTTCAAACAGGAGTGAATACGTCTGAAAATATTTTTTTGTTTGAATATCTTCCAGGACAGTTTTTTCAATTCTGAAAAGTTTTTTGTCTCAGTAGTGTTCAAAGGTTTGAAATAAAGCCTTATCCATTGGTTATAATTTATTCGCTCCAAAACTACTGTATATGTTGGTTATATACGTTGATAACAGGAGTGAATATGTCTCAAAATCTTTTCTTGTTTAAATATTTTCCGGGATGAATTTTTCAATACTGGAGAAGTTCATCGTCCCAGTAGTGTTCGAAGAATCTAAATAAAACCTTATCTATTGGTTGTAATTAATTGGTGGTGTTACTAGGTAAGAACGTTCTCGGCGTGTTCTTGGGTCACTAAATGAACTCTTTTTGCCCCTTTTTTCCGTCTTCATAAAAAGATTATCCAGTTTCATGAAATAATCTTCCACAATAAGTTTGTTTAACTTCTGAGCCTTAGCAGAACTTATGTTTTGGATGTTTCTGCTAAAAAAGTTTGGATACTGCTTCATGAACAATCTTACCATTCGCTTTCTGTCAACTTTCCATTTTGAGAAAATTTATTTGCAATTAACAAATGAGTAAACATATCGTTTTAGTGATTTAGGAGTCAAATGAAACCTTCATTCTGCAAATCTAATAATTTTTGTTTCCATGTTCAGTTTCTATATCTCTTTTTTCTCGCATATTTTCTTTAGTCCATTTAGAGCGAATTCCTCTACATGGTTTTCTCAGCATTTTCCTAAATCAAAATAAATCGTGTAAGGAATATTTTGAACATGACAAGAAATAAGCTCAGTCACATTTTGGTATGATTCATTATTTGTTTTGTCACTATTTTAATTTTGAGGTTATTATTACACGTGTATACAAGATTAGTAACTTGAACATATTGGTAAGATGTGTATTGATATTTACTTGTAATTTTGTATTTTGTAATTATCCTCGCTTCGCTCAAGCGATTTAACTTCGACCTCAGGATTAACAAATTATTTCATACCGATTCAAATTTGTTAATTTTAGTGTTTTCAGTACTGAAAATTCAATTTTACTGTCGAGTATAAGTACTGGAAAACATATCACAGTTGCAAATATTTAAAAATAATAGGTAATACAATATGCGTTGCTCTAATATTTATTATGTTTGTTGTACATTTTACATAATGCCATTATTACCTTAAAATAATAGCACGATCCTATTTAATACCAAAAATTTACTATTAAACTCAATTATTTATGAGTTTGGACTATGTTTACGTTTTTTATAACTGCCTTAAAATTTAATTTTGTCTTTAAATATCATGAATACTATTATTTCCGCACAATTAATCATAACGTTGTGAATACCGTTCAACTATCTATTAAATATCTTCATTCAAAAAAAATATTTAACAACTTTACAAAATAAATTTGAATATTCCTGCGTAATCGATCACTTCCTACACTAAGAATGTTTGAAACTGATCTTCATATTTACTGTAACAATAAGGCAGATTAGTAAGAGTAACAGTTCACTGAACTAAAAGTGCAAAATCTGTAATTAAGATACACGGTATTGAATTTAAACAAAAAGAAGACTTGAAAGAAGAAACCGCTTTTATAATTAATTACGCTGACAAGCGTTATTAATAAAAGTTTAAAAAACAACAATAGTCAAACAATAAACAGCAATATTAATCAATAAGACACTTCCTATAATTTCTATTGATAGATTAAGTTACACATATTGATAGTGGCAATTTATTACAAAAATATTATTTTCAAAGACTCCGGACTATGACTTGAAAACAAAAACCATTTAAAGAAATCATAAACAAATACAACGTGTTTCATTATTATTTTTTCAGAGAAAATAAGAGTTACCTAAAATACATTATTGTCTAAGATGTGACATCTTGAAGAAAAATACATCTCATAATTTATAGTCATAGGGTAGTATTTGTACTGGAAAATGAAAGTTTGTGATAAATGTGTTGTTGTAATGTTTTGCATATATAAATATTAGAGTTCAAGCAAACAGGCCATCTCTCCTTGTAAGGCTGAAACCCATTAATAACACCTTGTGGTTTATGCTCGCAATCTTATTTCTATTTATGAATTTTTAGGTTTAAAAAGAAAGGTCATTTTTATAATCTATATCCGGGATAAATATTTCGACAATAGCTTTTTAAAAACCTGTTGTATTTATCAATTGCTTGATGGTATAGCAAACTGTTTTTAAGTTTAAGTTTCAATGAGATTATTGTTAGATCAAAGTTAATTAAAGCGAATATATTAAATTGTATTTTTTTATTATGTTTATACATGTTTTTAATATTAATATTCTTGTCACAATTTGTACAACTTAACATATTTAATTACAACTAATAAATAATACAGTTATATTGGTTTTACATAAAAAATAATTAAATATTTAGTGACGTGTTAAAAATTTATTATTCAACAAAATTGGGCACAGATAAAAATTTATATTTTAATTACTACATTTAAACTGCAACCTCAAACATATAATGTTCATTAGCATTAGCTTAACGGTGCGAAGTGAATACAAGCACGTTTTGATTTAAATCAATAAAAAACATTATAGGAATTTTTAAAACAACATGAAAATATGTGTGATTAAAATTTTCTTAAAATATAAAAAAAAATTACATAACCAGTTATATTGTTTTTATTTCAAAATTGTAAGTATAGGTAGGTAAATATAAATTATGCTTAAACTGTAACAAAAGCTTACAATTGAATTCGTATGGAAAAATCTGCTTACATTTAAAATTTTTCTTGTCAAATTGTTTGTATTTGTAATAAGAAAGAACGCAAATATTAGATTATGTCAGAAGGTTAGAATGAAAATTTGATATAATATCCTTAATAAATAAAACTTGTCTCAAAACACTTGAACGTATTGACATCTGACACTGACAAATTTGAAGTTCATGGCAATCTAATTATTTCGTTTCCAATATTCACATTCTGTCACTTGTTATAAAATAAACATACATGCAAAGCGAACAAACTCAGAATAATAATGAATGAAAATTTGTACAGTCTTTCACGTTTATAATTGCTCGCTTTACGGCAGGTATATAAATTAGTCGTTCCCCTTTAATTGCGTAGATACATAAACAAAATAAAATGGGATAGATTTTGATATTGTATAGGTAGATTTGATACCGGATTAACAAAACTTAGGGCTTGAAACTATAACTTAAAAGTGTAAATTAATGCAAAGGGTGATCCATAAAATTTCACATTTAAAACAGGTAACGTTTAGTATTCAATGAGAAGGACAAAATTAACACTTTAAAATAATCAGGAGTTTACAATTTAAAATGTATATATAATTCATAGGACAATATATTAGAAATTTTGAAGTAAGATAGTAAGAACTTTTGATCGCTTTTAGAAATAAACATCCAAACAAATAAAATTTTGCAAAACATACTTTGGAATCAAACTATTAGTTTACTAATTATAGAAAACTAAAATAGAAATTAAACGTTATTTAAATAAACAAGACCTTATTTTAAATGTGCAAATACCAGATTAGCCATTTGTAAATGTTGATAAGTAAAAACAATTGTTATGTTTACATTAATGTGAGTATTTTATACTTTTCTGACTTAAAAATAAATATTTTCCATAACAATACATTGATGTCCGGACAATGGCCATGATTAACCTCTTAAACTATGATGACAAAAATGGATATGGAACATCGCAACTTTCACTTTTAAAAATCTTTTATAGTTTTTTTATACTATGAAGAGTAATTCATAATATTTTACATGAAACTACAATATCTAAATGCAGATAAACGTTGAACTTTTATAAAATCATCGTATGAATAGTAGTTTACAGTTTCAAATTATAGCTTCAGGCCCTCAGTTTTGTTAAGCGTGCCCATACAATAGCAAAATCTATCCCATTTTATTTTATTGATATGTATGCAATTAAAAGGGAACAACTAATATTTATTTATTTAATCGTATGGTACATTTTAAATATTGTATTGTGACGTAAGTGTTATGTATGGTGCCCCAGAAGATCAGTATAAACCTGTACAATGTGGAGACGAAACCGTGTGCAATTGTGGATTGGTTCGTCTTGGCAAAGCATTTACTTCAAAGTTTAGGAAAACCACTGAAACCTAAACATGCCAACCCTTACCCACCCTAGTATTCACATGTAATAATATTAATTAAATGTGTAATGTGATTGTGTTTTGTAAATTTTTTTCCTAATTATCCGGGAGGGTCTTGATGACCAAGTTCGGAAACCAAAGTGGTGATTCTCAGGAACAACATGTTTTTCTTGTTGACAATGGAGTACTGTAAGGTACTGATCACCTTCCATATTTTATATTTGTACCATAAACCCCTAAAAAACACACACGAAAAAACTCAAATGAAAATTGACGTACGTTTTGACGTTTTTTTTTAAATAATATATGTACCTGCTCTTAACCGCGCCACTATAAACGCGAAAGACTGTACTACATAACTTTTAATAAAATATTTAACATTAAGATCTACAATCTTTATGCAGGGTATACACATAAAGTT